>JANTFA010137722.1:0-12672 GCA_026413405.1 Phytosciara flavipes
CAGTTTCACTGTTTTGCCGAGATATTGCATTTTCTTTATTGTTCTCGTGAACATATTTAAGATGATTCTGATCTTGGTATATTGTGTGTGCAGTGTGTGTGCGAGTGTATCAAATCGTAAAGAAAATTTTATCCCTCTTCTTAGGAGATTTGTTCAATTTTTACATTTTCTAATTTTGCTATCTGGTGGAGTTCAGACATAAAGAGCTTTAGGAACGTCTGTTTGATTATTATGAGTTTGTACAAATGGAAATGTTATTCGAAAATATTCTCCTCTCTGCTGCGATTTATTATTTTCTTTGTCATTTTTCAAACGGAAAAATCTGAACTTTCTTGACCAGTTCTGTTGAAGCTAAAAAGCAGACATGATGATTCATGGTTCATATGAATCATAATATTTGAATGGAAATCTGGGAAAGAGTGATCACCAACCGCTCGCTAAAAATTGTCCTACCAGGGCAGCGTACTAAGCCCACTACTCTTCAACATTGTCATTAACTTTATCCCATCCGAGTTAATGAAAGTACTCCTGTTAAGCGTACTATTCGCTGATGACGTTGGCCTAGCAAGCGAGAGAGCAGCAAATCTCAAAGAAGTATTTGACGAGTGGAAGAGTATCCTTGAAGATTATGGGTCAAAAGTTAGTGAGTCAGAGACTGAATACTTGTTCCTCTCATTTAGTGGATCCACAAGGGCCATTGCCACATACATTATGATCAACGGTAATGTCATGCAGAAATGCACTTCAAGTATCTTGGCTTGGTAATCAACAAGATGGGAAATTTTGACAAAGACGTGAATCACAGGATCAGTGTGAGTTGCCTTAAGTGGTGACAAAATTCAGGAGTATTATTCGACAATCGTATGCCACCAAAACTCAAAGGCAAATCTACTCAACGCTAACGCTGGTACGACCTGCACTCACATATGGTTCAAAATGCTGGACTATGTGTGAAAAGTTTGATAGAGATCTGTCAACTGCAAAAATGAAAATGTGCCGAATGTCCCTTGGCGTTACAAAGTTGGATCACATCAAGAGTGAACATATACGAGGCACTTTGACCATTATAGAAATCATCGTCGACAAAGTCAAAAACAAAAGAAACAAATGGTTTGCTAAAGTCTACTCCCACGTTGAAAGCAATGTGGCGAGAAAAGTTCTTCCGATAGACATCGCAAAAGTGAGTAAAAGGGGAAGACCGAAGCACAGTTGGGCCAGCCAAATGTGACAGCGGCAGCGATTCGGGCTAACGCAAGAAGAGGAGAGTGAAATTGCGAATCAATGAAAAACGCATACCGTCCATGAATTTAATTGAATATTTGAACGCTGCCTTTAATACTCAAACTGACTAGAAAATCAGGAAAATTTTTGCAAGCATTAGTCATAGGCAAAAATAAAGCAAGAAAGAAGGGAGAAGAATATATGAATCATAATATTTGAGCAGAGTGACTGAAGTTACAATAAGAAAAATAAAATTCGCGAAACTTTAACTGGCTACCAAATTAATTACAAAGCAAAAATTTGTTAATTTCTCGTTATATCTTCATTCCTACTTCCTATGCAGAAAAGAATACATAAATGTAATACGAACTCTGTCATCCCGAAGCATGTCTATCTCATTTAGATTGTATTGAATGACACCAAATTGTATCATCAAAAGAAACGAAAGATGGAAAAAAAGATAAAAAGAATTCACGCCTCTTTGAAGTAAATATATAACACGAAATTGGCTTCTTTAGCACAAAATTGTTTAATTAAAACTGACTACTCTTCGGAAATAATGAAGGAAATTTGTCTCAGCAATGAGATATTTATCAGATGTAGCTCTGCCTACATATCGTTGCTATGAAGTGAAAGGAAAGAAGAACCGTCGCGGAATAAATGAACTTCACAGAAGACACGTTTCGAGGGATTCTTTTTGAATTTCTGAAAAATACTAAAAGTCAATGGAACTTCGGTGAACTTAAGCTAGTTCTGTGGGCGGCAAAGTGAAGTCTAATGATAAGACAAGTGCATTTCCGTAACGTTAAGAGTCCCAGATTTTCTTGACGATCTGTCCCGACTATAAAGAGCTGAAGTTTCAACGCTGAAAATTCGATAAAAAGATTTGTATTAATTGAATATCATACCAACATACTACAGAGCCAATAACGGTTTGCCATGAAATTTGGCATTGGTTTTGCTATTGAATTGGCACGGTCAGCCAATGATGATGATACAGCTTCAGTACAGATATTACCCATATGAAACTGGATGATGTACGTCGCTACAGAATACATTCGGCTATAGTCATACTAAAGAAACAGTAAATGTAGGCAGAAAAGTCCCACTGTTATCAGTTTCAAGCTCAGACCTATTTGACATTGAGAGCTATTGACATTACCATGAACATCCTTTATTAAGTGTTCTACATACAAGAATTAGTTGTCTAGTTGCATGATTCTTACACGTTACACACAAGTCAAACAAATTTACCTAATGTAATTGTTTGGTTATAATGAATCATGACGCAGGGTCGGACTGATTTGATGAGTGAATGAGAAAACTCCTGGACATCCTCAATGTCGTTCCGATTTATCTTGATCGTTGGTCAGGTCAGAACTAGTTGGAAGGTTCAACTGGATCAACTTTTGCAAATTGAAGTGCTGTTGATGTTTAAAAACTTCTGAAAATAAAGTGCGGACCTGTCATGACGGTACATCATAAATGATGGAACTTGTATGTGTAATTACACCGTACGTTTACCCACAATTAAATCTATGTCGAATATGTATATGCTGAACGATACGTCCACATTTTAATGACAATATTCGTTCCATCTGAATGATTGCGCATCACGTCTGATCATAATGATTTACCTGCAAAATCATTTAACGTTGTAAAACCACCTTGCGTAGTTCAACGATCGTTGAAAAATCGCAAGATCCACAGCTCACTGGGTAGACGCAGTTTCAAAATATCCTCCGACATCAGCCCACACAACAGTTCAACAATTTCAATTTTACAACGTTTACGATTCTATACAAAGTGATCATTAAATTTGTGAAATTGCATAAAAATAAATAATTGGCCACCAGTCGGAGCCCGGCTTACGATTAGATTTTGCTTTAGTGTCGTTTGCGATTGATAGTTGAGCAGTTCAGTAAATTTTGTTTGCCAGATTCGGTGAGGTTTTTTTTGTGTGTTAGTTAGAATTTTATCAATCCGAGATCTCTTAATGATAGTATGGAATTTCAGTGAAAGTTATTTACATTTTCATAGAACACTCGGTACACTAAAAATGAGATTTCACTTTTCAGTAAAAAAGTGTTTCCTCTTCTGCTTGCAGATTCAATAAACGTTTGTCCAAAATGCTGCGAAAATTATGCATCAACGGAATTGTCTACTCGTTTTTCCTACTCGCAATTTTCGCTCAAGAAAATCTTGAAAGCGAAGTTGAAATCATTACTGGAAAAGAGCCAACGGGAAAGATGTTAATGCCATTCCATCATAGGCCTTATGCATACCCGCTAATCGTTCAGCCAGTGAACGTATGTATCAACAGTATACCTTTTAATGACATTACATTCTCTGCATATTATCGTTATCTACAGCCGATACCAACATACAGAGCATCAGCTAATCTAGTCGGTGACAATGCTGAAAGTGGTCCGAACGGTATTATAATTTTCAGACAATGGACTTCTGCTGAACCCGTGATGGTCACCATAAACGCAACAGGACTAACTGTCGGAAAGCATGCCTTACACATCCACGCTTATGGTGATCTGAAAGAAGGATGTAAATCTACTGGACCACACGTTCGTAACATTTTGGTGAGATTGATGAGTGTTTTCTCGCTTTAAATAATTCGGGGAAGAATATAAAAATTTTGCATACCACTCATTATAATAGATAGGTAACGTTGAAGTTAAAGAGGGAGGCAAATTGGAAATTACATTCCACAGTCCGTATCTAACGCTTTTCGGACCGAAGGGTATTGTTGGCCGATCCATTGTGATTCATGAGAAGGCGATAGAATTTAATCGGTTTCCCGATATTTATGGTGCTCCCATTACGCCGACCGTTAACGGGGTTCAATTTCAAACGGAAGAACAGAATGTTGGAACGGTATTGGCATGCGGAATTATAACGATTACAGATAATTCACATCCGTAAGTTGAAGGTTGATGTAATGTAGCCGTATCTAGACACAACGTGTAGAGATGTAAGTTTCGATTTGTTGAGGAGAGAAATAAACGTTTTTTTTGGTAAAATTTGTAACAATTTCGTCTTATTTCGGTCAAAAAGAAAAGTGTTGCTGATGCATTCAACAAGAATAGACCAGCTAGAGCTTGGTGAGGCCTCTTCTTATTTTCATATTTTGAATATTTCCAACTGATTAGAATTAATCTCGAATAGAGCACTACTTCGAGTCTTTGACTATCATTTCGGTAGTCAGCTATCAAATTTTCGAATTGCAATAACGACTAATGAGCTATCGGTTATCAGATATCCGATAATTTGTATTTGCACCTGGTGTTGATTTACTCATGTTGGCATTACAATTTAAAATGTCAATCTAGCTGACAACTACCAACTACCAAATATTCAAGTAACAAAAATAGACAAGCAGTCAGAATAATAGCATCAGTCGGTGCGCAACTCTTGAGTAGTAAACATTTCTGCTGACAATTTCTTTGGTGGTCAACTACCAAATACCAAATTTGACATTTCTAATATTAACTATGAACAGCCATTTTTCAGCACCCAACCTATCTGTGTGTATTCAAATGGTCTGCTGCTCTAGGTTTTTCCATAGATAATAAAGATATCCAGAGGGCTGTAATGGCGAATAATAATCCAGCGCTAACATATAACACACACACACAACTACTCAAAATTGGAACCAAACGTCCGTGTGATGTCTTGCAAATTGTATGAAATGAATTGACGTTCGTTTTATACAAACAGAATAAGTTTGAATTTGGCGCCTATTTTAAGACGACTTCGACGTTGTATCTCACACGAATATAACGCACACATCCAAAATTGTTTTTGTCAAGCTGCAGTTCGACAATGCATATCTAGGTATTCTTATATCGATGGCAATATCAACTATTGGAAAATATGTATCAGTCGGCCGCTCGATTTCTTGGAACAGACAACTGACCGAGACAATAGGGAGGAAGACCTAAAAATATAGTAGAGTGTGGAGTAGTCAGATCACGATGTATATAGTCACAATCCGGCACTGACTATAGTACTTGCTTGAAATGTTACCATCAGTCTCAGCTGGTAAACCAGTTCTATTATTGCATTGAGGGCAATTATTATTTTCGCTGAACATTTTCCTGTTCTGTTCAACCGTAATTGCAGTTCCATATTTATTTAGTTTCTTTGTACACACATAGGAAATCAAAGTCTATTTGAACAACTTAATTTTTTTACGAATTGCGCAATTTCAGAATAAAATATGTTCCTTTTCGGCTCGTCTATAAATTGTTCAAATTTCCAGTCATTTCTTCAGTTTCCTTTCAAAAGTCGAGTACTTTAAATCAACAGAAATACGATAATGATTGTAAGAGTGTTGATGCGACTATTCATTGCATTTCAATTCGCTCTGATTGCACATTGTGTAGAAAGTGACGTTGTCGAGGCTGTGCAGGCTCTGTTGAAAGAAATAAACAGGCCACTGCAACCAGTAGCAGTAGTGTGTTGGAGTGTGGGTTAGTGAAAGAAAATCTTCCATTGAGTCGTCTATATCTAACAACATAATTACAGATGCATCTGTGAATTTCGTTCAATCTTTATCAAGTGCTGAAGACTACCGGATAAGTATTTTTAATGACGAGGACTTTGAATATTCAAATGTTGAACCCAATCACGGTAATGTGTTTATTGTTGATATACGATGTCCGAATATTCAACGAATTATCAATGAGGTAAACTGATGTTCTCTGATTTTCAATTTGTAAACTTAAAATGAATGAATTGGTCACTTTCTAGACGAACTACCTTTCCGGCGTCAATATAAGGATGGTGTTGATTGACTCGGTGGTTCTTACAACTGATGTTAGTATTGTAGAAAGTCAGCGGCTTTCATTGGTAGTGCCGAGTAGTGTACAGGATGGAGTGACTCATATTTGCATTGCAATTTTGTTCCTTTGAGTGATTATTATGTACATGTACATGAGAGTTGCAACTCTCCAATGTTTGTTGAATGAGCCTCGAGCCATCAGGATTCATAAATGACGTCGTGCACTTCTGGGATGGGGGTCAGCAAAACGTGACGTATAGAAAAACATAGGACAGAGGGAAACATCAAAAATAAACAGAAGCGACCATTGCGAATCTAACGTTCACTTGCTTTGCTAAACATCTGTTATCGATAAAAACGACAAAAAAAAACAATGAAAATCTACGGCTAGCTCGATCTAATAAAGCTAAATGTATGCTCAAAGAATTGAAGTAAAAGATTTGGAATCAATATTTTGAAAATGCTTGGGTCGAAGGAAGTAGTAGACCTGATGCAAATAATATTGATCTGCTGACGTATGCGACAGGTTGATTAACCACGTTGGTGTTCTCATCAATATTTACGTTTCAGGTAAACGCAATGCAAGACACCATGTTAGACTTGTTTGAGAATTCAGCGATCCTCCCGAACAGTGACATATATTTCATAACGAAAGCTGGCAATAAAACTTACAATTTTGCTCAAAGTACGACTTTGTTACAACGACAGTAATCAAATCATTTAACTCTCTCAAGGCTTACCTCTCAGTTTACAGGAGTGCTATCAATCAGCCTCTGATTGTGGAGAAGTTCTCGACCGATTCGCTGAGCGATACTTACGGATTGACTAGAATCAGTAGACGACGACATCTCAATGGAATCGAATTGAGAGCCTCAATGGTTGTAACAAACAACGATTCTCTCAATCATTTAGACGATTATCGGGACAAGCACATTGACACAATCACAAAAGTTTGCCACATTTTAACCAATCACCTCATATCTTATTTGAATGCGACAGTAACGTATTCAATTGTTCCATCTTGGGGATACGCGGATGCTAATGGGGAATGGAATGGAATGATAGGACAATTGGTGAGGAATGAGGCAGATCTAGGAGCTACATCGTTATTCTTTACGGCAGATCGTGTATCGGTGATACAATACATTGCAATGCCATCGTCAACTGGTTCCGCTTTCATTTTTCGGGCACCGAAATTGTCATACACCGACAATATTTTCTTACTTCCGTTCGATGATTTGGTATGGATTTGCTTGGGATGTTTGGTCGTAATTACGGCAGTATGTTTGCTAATTACGGTTTTAGTGGAAATGAAACTGCAGTCAAATGGATCGGTTGTGAGTTTTTCATGAACAAATAGTGGGCCAGCACTGTGCTGTCTATTTCTTTCATAAACTAATCTCAAACAAACTCTCACTCCCTCGCAGATCGACACAGATTCTGGACTATTACGAGCCAGATTTAGTGATGCTTTTCTGCTAGTTTTCGGAGCAACTTGTCAGCAAGGCTCTAGTGTTACACCGAGGAGTCATTCATCACGCATAATTACGATCACAGCATTCGTCGTTCTTATGTTTTTGTAATATAAATCGAAGGATTTGGTTAGAAAAAAAAACTCGAAATCAAAGAAATGTTTTAGGTACACCAGTTACGCTGCTAATATCGTTGCTCTGCTCCAGTCACCTTCAAGGAAAATAAAATCTTTGAAAGAGCTGCTGGACTCGAGATTGAAATTTGGTGTAGACGATACGGTCTTCAACCACTACTACTTTTCTGTAAGTATTGCATCACTCACTGCTAACTAGAACATCGTTCAAACTGGCCAATATAAAGCTCACCTTGAATATTCAAAACAGCACGCAACGGAACCGATACGAAAGAAAATTTATGAACAAAAGGTGAGAAACAAGGACGGTACAGAGAACTACATGAATTTAGAGACTGGAATCGAAAATGTTCGACAAGGATTGTTTGCATTCCACACGGAGAGTGGTGTCGGATACAAAATTATCGGCGAAACATTTTACGAAGACGAAAAGTGTGGACTGAGGGAAATTAAATATTTGGATGTGATCGATCCGTGGTATGCCATCCAAAAGAATTCTTCGTATTTGGAGCTTTTCAAGACAGGGTTTGTATATCTCTAATGATTTTTTCGACAAGATTTTGTGAGTTCAGCTCCCTGTTTCTGTAGATTGATGAGAATCCATGAGCACGGCCTACAAGAGAGAGAAAACACTCGTCTTTATACGAGAAAGCCAAAGTGTTCTGGAGGTGGAGGTCACTTCGTGACAGCAAGTTTAGTGGACACCGGTCCAGCAATGTTGGTTTTGGTCTATGGATATGTCGTCGCTATAATTTTCTTGATATCGGAAATTTTGGTGAAAAAGTTTTACAAAAAACCCAAATGTTTGGGATGCACAAAATGATTTCCCTTTCAATCAGTGCAGTTTCTGAAATCGTAGATTAATTATCAGGGCTTTTCGCTGATTCTGGTAATAAAGAAATCATTTGCTTGGTTCCGAGCTTACTTTTCTTAAGGACAAGAGAAAATACTTCAGACCTTTGAGATTGTGTGATTGGATTGGATACAAATTCCAATAGAATCGATTTTGTGGAGGATTCTACCGCTGACTGGAAGAAAGATTAATTATGAAGCTTGGAAAGGGTCAACCGCTGTCAAGAGATTGTATGACTTGAAAGTTTGAAGAAGCCTAAACCATCCTGAACCTGAATTTCTAAAACCTGTCAGATTAAATTGGGTTCAGGTCGATCTGATTTCAGGTGAAATTTATGTTGACGTGAGATGTTACGAGTAGAATTTAAGTTTCTCTCATCTTGCATGGGATCAACTTCATCAGCCGTCGAATTGAACAATTTTGTAGTCCATTTGAAAATAAACTTTAATTGTCCCATTCCTTCACATCATTGACACTCTTTCTTAATACGCTCCGTATAAAATATCGACATAAAACATTCTCCGTAATTATTGGCCACACACACATATTGGCGGCGAAGACTTTAGGATGTAGCAATTTCTTTCAATGGACCTTCTAAGTAACTAGCAAGTGCGGCTGCTTTTTGTTTCAACAGACCAAGGCCCACAGTCTCTTTAGCATACAAGCACAAAAGCAGGTTGGAAACCTAAACGAAGACAGAGTTTACGTTCGTTCAATTCATATTTTGTTACGCCCGGAAATACCTGCGTTATAGCAACATGTCCATTCTCACACTGCAACAAAACAAACTGAAGTCCATCCTCCCGAAATGCATTGCGACCGTGTTTTTCATAAGCAGACCAAACATTACTGGCTATCGCCGACGTTGTCATTGCATCACGATCCCCATAGCCGGAATATGCTAGCAAAGCTCCTTCCATGTTAAGCAATCTGAAATTGATGATAATCGGGGGTATGAGTCAAAGTGAAGGAAAATTTTCAATTTTTATAATTCGTCATCGTACAACGTGTTTTGAACACCACCTGTGTTCGCCTGTCCCAGAACCTGGGTAAGGGCTTTTGGCTTCAGCATCCTTTTAAATTGATCTTGGCAAATATTTTTCCCGATAAAAACAAAGAATTTTCCTAATCTTCGTATTCACAACAATTTGGCTCAGTAATGAAAACAAAACGAAAATGACAATTGTCTGCGTCGCGCCGTTCAATTCACTTAACGTAGCAGACGTAAGCCCCGTAACGCAACGAATACTTTATTTGAAGGAAGCCATTCAACAAAATATGAAGAAGAACTACTATGACCCTTCGAGTTGAACATGCGGATTTTTCACTTGCCTTTTACAAATGAGAGCTAATAGGTTTGTTTCAAGGCAGCGTCATCCACACAGACGAAATAAGTAAGGAAAGCGGAAACACATATCAGTTGTCAAATCCCGAACCTTGCCGATTCTGTCACTGGAATATCACAGTGATAGTAATTCATTAAGGCACTTTGATATGAAGTTCATAATACACGAAGGCTGGTGTGAAGAGGAAGAAACACTAAGGATGTGTACTCCGATCTCAGAAGCCAGATCACAAGAGCAGATGCGATTGACTGTGTGGTTCATTCTGCGTGAATGATTGTTAATATTGTAGTGGTTCGTAATCACACCAACTACTCGCCTAAGTTCCAATCTAGAGAGGTTCAGTAGTTTATCCAGTTCATCGCTCCAGGATTGCGATAGAGCCGGGATATAAAGAAATCTTTATGCATACCCATAGTTGCTAATGTTCGTGCTGTAATCATTATGCAACTGTCCTTGTTATTCTTGAAACAAGAAGTTTCCGCTCTAGTCCCATCATCGTTTTGCGATGGAACAAATCTATAGTCAGAATCAGCAAGAAGAAAATGGATGAAGGTCGTGTGCAAACAGACTTTCGTCATCAGTCATCACCGTCATCACCCTTGCATACGGAACAGCACAGAACAAATGACAACCAATTAAATTAAATGGTTCGATTTTCAGAGGTTCTCTCGTCTACCGATACTTTCACTGGCAGATAGACCTCTGTTCTGAAATCCATTTGAATAAAACACTACCACACTATAAACAGGCTCCTAAACAGTCTCCACTGAGTTTTGCAAGTTACTATGAATGCAAAGTATGGTTGGCAACATTTTACATTGGGGCTCGTAGAGTTGGCAAAGGAAACTTCCCATTTAAAATTGTTCAATGTCAGAGTTGAAGCCGAATGTCAACACTGTCATCTGTTTTGTACCCGCTAGTGTATGATGTGTATGATGCAAACATTGCAAATTTATAAATAATTTGATTGAAGAAATTCCATAAATAAATAAAATAATGTGGCCGATTGTAATGGCTTTGATGCGCAGAAATGCAGTGTATTTCACATTGCCATTTGCAGCCGTTGTTGGATTTATCGGATACAATATCGAGAATTTGGTATCGGACAAGTACACGCCATACAGCCGTAAGTTTCGTAAATCAACTTTTTGCTTAAATAATATTTTCTGTATATAATCATTCGGGAACTTAACGATAATCGTGATGTCTGAGCTGAGTTTTGAATTTCATTCATCTACATCCTAAATCTGTTTCCATTGATTATTGGAAAGTTTCCACTGGAAACGATCGGTGTTGTGTAACGTTGACTTTATATTTACGAATTGACTATCGAAATTACGGTTGAGAGCACGAAAACATTTTTAAACAGCAACTAAACTCATTTCAGAATCCATTCAGGACAACCGTGCTGACAGACAAACTGACGATGATTTTCTAGCAAATGCAACCAAAGTGGACAAACTGAAGTTAAAAGAAAATGTGCTTGGTCGGAACTTATCACCATCGTTGCAAGGCAAATAGCACCAACAGTCCAGTCCATAGACATTATGCTATGTGTAAATACCAAGAATAAATAAAGATAACTTAGAGAGCAATTTGTTTCTTAATATTCTACTCTGTCGCTGAATGCAAGTGGATCATTGAATTAAGACGAGAATAGGAAACTTACAAACCCACCGCGAAGGTAATGTAAAGACACGGTGTGTTTGAAAAGTTGAATCGGTTACAGGTTTTACGTGTTTCTGATCGAGGAGAAGCGCAGTACGTAACTGCTTCCAAATTGTTGTTTTGACGAGTGGGAACACATCCCTCGCCTTCGGCTCTGAATGTAACTACCCCAATCATCGAAAAACAATTAGGAAGCAGGGACGTAATGCACTGTTAAAAGAAAGTTTCCCAGAAACTAGCGTCAAGGGCTCTAACTCATGTTAAATCAACGGATACGGCAAATTTACCTTCATTAGTTTATTAGAGGATGTCACATCACAAATTTTACTCCTTTTAATTTCAAACACTTTGCCGCCCTTCAATCAATTAAATTGCTGATCATACCAGTCCGTTTTCACTGTTTTGACATTAGAATAAAGTGGAAAAAGAACAAAATGTGTTTTTGTGTATTTGTTTTCTGGTAAATTTGCATCGAAGCTAGGAAACAATCGCTTGTTCCCACCTGCTGCTCTAATTAGAAAAAAGTTTTTCTTAAAATAATTACAAGTTGAGGCTACCACTGATCCATAGAACATAACAACCAAAGCACAATGGCAGATGAGAATGATAGTTCGTGTGATAAATTTGATAATGAATCGTCGAAGCCGGACAAAATGTTTACGCTGAAAAAGTGGAATGCAGTGGCAATGTGGAGCTGGGATGTTGAATGTGATACGTGCGCAATTTGCAGTAAGTTAGAATTGTTACAGATGCCGATGGTCACAATTTTCTTTATTAATTTTGTTGCTCTTCTGCTTATAGGAGTTCAAGTCATGGGTAAGTTCGTTCAGATTCATATTTTAAACGGATCGTGTTTCTCATCGTGAGTACTTCGTACAAATTAAAAATTTATTTATTTTATTGTCGTTCCATTGTTTTGCTCTGGTTTTGTAATGTTAAAGCCGATTGAACGGTTCGGTTTGATGTCGAACTATTAGATTTAGTCGAATCTGTCACTTTTTTGATCAAAGTATTTCAATGTATTGGCCAGAAATCTTTTACTTCGTTAGTTGTAACACACATTCTACTCATATAAGACCACCCTAACCATTGGTCGTCATTTTATTTTTCTGTTGTGACTGTCGATAACAGATGACCTTATTATTTGACGAGTGATTGATTCCGCAGTGTTGAAATCGGG
>JANTFA010137733.1:0-12669 GCA_026413405.1 Phytosciara flavipes
GACCCCATAGTCAAGATGAATTTATAAAATGTAATAAAATTGAAGAAATCTAAATTCCATAAATACAACAGCGAACAACGTTTTTTTTTTTGATGGGACAAGCGAAATAAAAAAAAGCCAATAAAAATCGCTTAAAAATTCATCAAATTGACGTGGTTTGTTTTTTGTGTATTTTTGAATTTATTCGTTTACGATCTCCATTTCGACGGTTTGTCTATTTTGCTATTAAATTTTGAGCTGACTAAACCGAATATATTGCGCTTAAATCAACGAAATTAAAACTAATGAGGAGGAAGAGACATCTAGATAATTAAACTTTTAAATTGTTCGATTTTAGTTACAGCAAAATTGAACCAGATTTTAAAAGACGATAGACGTATCAGTTTCTAATTTAAACAAACTTTAAGCTCAGACTAAGTGTAAATCAGAGAGACTAAGTTAACATCAGAGAGGCGATATTGCGGCTGGGAATATCGGAATAGGTCACAATGATGTTGATGATGGACTTGTACTGGTAGAAAGCGGAATTTTACTGAAAATTTTCTGTTTTCCACAAAAAAAGCACAGATTGTGCATCTTTGTTGTTATAAATGGTCAGAAGAAGTGGTTCGTTCAATTCCGATGTTTCATTTTCTACATTTTATGCAGTAGGCGACAATTTTGAACTGTAAATTAAATGTTGGTGTTTTTTCATTAGGGGCCATCCATAAATCCCGTCCGCAGTAAGGGGGGAGGAGGTGTATGAAGCAAGTGATACAAAATGGGACAATATAATGAGGGGAATGGGGGTCATTTCGATGATGTAACGTCCTCCGAATTGTATAGAATAAGTAATCGAAATTTCAGAGCAAATTTAGATACCAAAGCATTGAACTGTTGTAACTGTTATAAAAGATTAAGAAATTTTGATACCATTCTGAAACCTGACCCGAAACGGGAGTTCGAAATGGGATAGCTTGTGACAGAGGGGGGAGGGCGTGTCAAGAAATCAATGGAAAGTGAGGACGGGATTTATGGATGGTCCCTTACTTACAACATTGCAGCGAGGATTTCTTTATACTTACCCTACGTCCTACTTTTTTTCATTATCTTATTCTGTGTGTATCCACTGTTGGATGCAGGCCCCCTATATCTACTTCCATTTCAAGTGATTCATTAACAATTTTTGTCATTGCCGGGATGATCAGATAAGTATAGGTTGGGGCAATGAACAAGGTACAGCAAATCACTCCTAAAAACTGACGATTTCGTATTATCTGCGTTACCGTAGTTATTCTTGTTTCTCTCATTTTGCCATTTGAAATAACATACGAAACGTTTAGTAGTTAGTCCGGTTGACAGTCGAGCGACACAGCTGTTGTTAGTTGTCATATTCTGATATATATGAGGAGATTATTTCCAAAACGTACTGAATCCATTCATTTTCTTATAATTCGCTAGTGACGCAATTTCTTTGATATTTCTTTTATTACGTCCGTTGTGCTCAAACGCATGATGCGTCATCCTCATCAAAATCAGTTATTTAAAATAATTTTGCATGTTAGCAGCGGCCCAACAACTTGCATCACCCTTACCGTTCAAAGGTTCTGGTCGAATAGTTTGAATTAGAAGAAAAATGAAGTGTCAAACATAGATCAATACGTTTACATTACATGCGACCCGTCGAAACTAACTCAATTCAAAATCGGCCTCTAAATTAGCCAACAATGTTCACAAATTTGTTGCCTTACTTTGAAGCTTGTTCTACTTCGATTTCGAATTGAGTTGGTTTCGATGGGCTTCAAAGTAAGCCAACAAATTTGTGAACCGGCTATACCTGGCTATACCTACAAGGAGTCAACTGAAGTGAGAATGTTTAGCGAATTATAAGAAATGAATGGATTTAGTCCGTTTTGGAAATCATCTCTTCATATATTGATATATAAGTGTCAGCATATTGAGTGGCGGTCAACTATGAACCTCGAAATCTGGACCATTTCATTAGTTTCTTAAAAATATGATCTGCAGTGGAATGAGAATGAGGCATGGTTAAGTGAAATCTGAGTGTCAGCCTGAGTCTGGATGCTTTTGCTGGTGTTAAAATTTCCGTTCTATTCAAGACCAATTCAACCTTTTACTTCTTGGTTTCCTTGACGGTGAAGGTTCAGTGTCTCTGTCATCATATCACGTCGCTAAGGAATCGTTTTGGAGGAGAAGATGTCACAAAAAGTTTTTTCTTTCGGGTCAATTGCTGTACTTAAAAGTCGAAATTTTCTTAATTTTGAATTTAAATTTATTTCTTGTCTTTAATATAGTTTTTCTTTCCATTTTTCTCTTTTATAATATAATAATTTATAATTTTATAATGAATAAAATATAATTAAAAATGTTGTCATGTTGTCAATTACAAAAAAAAAAAACAAACGGCGGATACATAGATATTTATAATAGGACAATTTCGGTATACGTTGAGTTTTTAATAACGGAACGATGACCTTAAGTAAAACATGAAAACTAGTCAATTCAAATCACTGGTTTTTCCACTGATCTCGATTAAAAAACAAATAAAAAAAAAACATTTGACGGAACACGCGATGATAATTTTCAATTTTATTTTAATACAATTGCGGTAAACGGTTTACGTCTCTCTTTTTTACGTTTTTTTTTATTTACATAGAATTATGGGAATGCATTTTTATGGGTTATAGTGACACACGTTTATGGAAATTTAAAAACAACAACCAAAAAATGTGTGGGGGTGGGGTAGTGGCGATCTTTTTTTTTTAATTATAATTCAACTAAACGTGGATATGGGGGAGGGGGATTTGTTTTTCTGTTTGTCTAATTTCTGTTTTTTTGATAAATACAAATGTGACTTCTCTACATTTCTTAAGTTTTTTTTTTATTTTAATTTTTAATTTACTTTTTAACTTACGCTTTAGTGCTTAACTACATGTCTTACAGAGATCCATTTTACAATTTTTTTTTCTTTATTTTGCCTTTCAATTTTAAATTTCTAATTTGTTGAAATCTTCAAAATGTTTTTTATTTCTCCTCCTTCTCATTATTTTGCAATATATTAAATTTCTCACTTTCTATCTGTTAATTTTTAGTTTAACTTTTTCATAATTTTTTCTTTTCTTTTTACAAAACATTTTCACAACACCTCAGTCATCCAGAAACAATTCTATGTTTCATCAATTCGTTTCATTCTCTCTTCTTCGCTAAATCACACCGTTTTCTCCTTAAAAATTACTTCTGCTTTTTCACATCCTTATTCAAAAATAAATTCGTGTTTTTTTTGTTACTTAGATTCCTTCACTTTTATCTTGGCCTTGGCTCCATTTCGACACACTTCTTTAAAATATCAACTTAACCGGACAGGATATTAGGCAACTCAATGCACCCACTTTGAACAAGCATTGAAAGACTAGGTGACTTAGGGTGCAAATTATAACATTTTGAACACGAGTTGTGCTTCCCACTATTCAAGAGCTAATATTTGAGCGGAAACTTGTTCGTTACTGAATTTCTTCACGAATCTCTCACTGAATTTATGTCAAAGATGGCTTTCACTTTAGCCTGAACGCTAGTTTCTCCCATTTTCCCATGGTGAATTATCGATATTTTTAACGCAGCACGTTAACCACTTAGAGTATGCTAGGAGTATGAAATCTCAGATAATACCTGACGTATGGATCAATCGATAGAGAGTTCCATTTACAGTGTATTTGGGTCATGGAGGTCACGAGGTACTAGTCACAGCTATTAGTATAATATGCCCTGTCAACCGTAATGTAAAGTTACCGAGAAGTTGTAATCGACCGAACTAAAATTATCCAATTTACAACCCACAATCGGATAAATTGGATTGGGATTCTGCCAACGCTAAGCTTTATCTGACTTGAGATTTCGCTAAGATTGCAGATTTTCCGATGAGGTGATTAAGAGATGAGGCTAAATCGATCAATGGAAAAACTTTTTTTTTCATTTTCCTTCTGTGGTACGTACAGATGAAATTGTTGATCTACCTCCTAACAAAGTCAATAAAGATCGAAACAAATCGATTGTCGGAAAAGTTAATCGATTGTCGATGAATTTAATCGATTGTCGATGTCGTTTCTGCTAAGTTGAATAGTTATTTGAATTGTTAGAAATATGATGAAGCTCTAGAAATCACATGGTTCGCCGCAGTCAGAAGTACTGTCAATATTTTACGTGAACTCATTTTTATTTCAAAAAACAAAAAGAAAACTTGCCGTTAGCGTACCGATTCTAAGTCAATTTACAGTTCTGTACAAATATTTTTTTTGATTCATTCGCAACAACGGTAACCACTTATGTTGTAAACAAAATTTACTCAAGCTCATTCACAACCTTTTCTTTCATTTCTATTCATATTGGTTTTGAACCGAAAACACACACACACATTGCCCTGAAGCCACCGCCGAAACGATAATTAAAATTCAAAAATTTATTTACAATTCATCGGATCGCTTATGAGTGATAATACAAGAACACCAGACACTAGTGTCGCATATCATCGTCCATTCGGCATCGTTTCCTTGAATTATTATCACCTAAATCTAAACTTTCCGAATCACTGTCAATAGCTTCGCTACAGTCACCTTCACCATCGCCCAATTCCTCTTGCTTCCGCTTCGCTGTGGCCATTTCAGCGGCATGCTTTTTTCGCCACTTCGTTCGACGATTTTGAAACCATACCTGAAATGAAAGGGGAAAGCTTTAGTGATCGATTGGTTTGCTATGAATAAAATTGTTAAAATGATGGATGGCTGATGGTGGTGTGTCATTCATGATTAAGAGATTCTCACATTATGTCGTACTGTTCAAAGAAAGGGAAGACGATAAGGGAGTGGTCAGTTCAAATATAAATGAAGGATTCAAGCAAGCGAACTCTATTTACAACGACTACAAAAACTCTTTCAATTGGTAAAGGTAGAAGCTTTTTCTCTGCCATGGCGAGCGAAAACACTGTATCGACTTCGATATTCTTTTTGTGTTACAATGAAAAATTCTGCTTTTCCAATGTAATCCCAACACAGCTCAATACTCTCCGAAATTTGTTTTCTCTTCGCCCCTCTTCGATTTTGACTCCATACTAACCACACCCTCCCCTGAGTGTCAATGTCAATCTGTAGCGTCAAGAATCTTATTTGAACTCACTCCCTTCGATAATTTTGTTTCCTTCAAATGTTCTTCGTTCGTCCACGCTGAAGGATAACAGCTCTTGAGTTCTATCGGATTAATAACCAATGGCAAATAGCGAGACCCGAGACGCCCGAGACCCAACAAATTAATGTACCGTTGAGCGAGCATGTTGAGCAAACAGTTTACGTAAGTTTTTACGTAAGCCACCCAAAAAAAAGCAGAAACCATAAAAAGTGTGTAATGGAATTATATGTCTGCGTTGTCTTGCCAAAAATAACTAGCAAAATGATTAGTTGTTTACAATTCATTATGATGATTGTACAATATAAAGATACAAATTTCGAAAAATTAAAAAAAAGCCAGCCAAATTACCAACGAGAAAAAAACTTTTTCACTCGTTCTCCTTACCCACAAAGCGAGGAATTAATTCTCGCTTTTTTGTGTGACACTCGTTTTTTCTTCCTCACACACACACACAGCGACCAGTTGTTATTTTTGAAACTTATAAAATTCATTGAATCATTTTATTATTGTTTGGCATAATCTTTTGTTGAAACCATCATATATCATTTTAATACCTCCGGGATTTCTCAATAAAAATTACTCTTTTTTCTGCTCACTACACGTAGGTATTATAGTTTTAATACTAAATGCACAACATTAAAACCAATTTCATTTCAATTCGAATAAGACTTTGGTTTTTCGTGCAGGCTGAACAATTTTTTTTTTTTAATATTTACTTGTTTCATTAAAGCCCCCCATTCACATTGAGTGCGAATTTTGTTTTTTTATCATCGATTTGTGTGTAGGCTTAACGATACAAGGCGTACAGGAAAGTAACATTTTTGTTTTTACACTTCGGGGACCGAAAGTATGCGATTACAGTTTACCTTTGTCGCCCCATCAGCCTTTCCACAATACTCCTCAATACCAGCAAATGTGGACTTTATCACAAATCACCCACAAATAC
The DNA here is from genome assembly GCA_026413405.1 of Phytosciara flavipes. NCBI lineage: Eukaryota > Metazoa > Arthropoda > Insecta > Diptera > Sciaridae > Phytosciara > Phytosciara flavipes. Next base: position 6,122 of record JANTFA010137733.1, read on the forward strand.
TGTTCAATCAGAATTTATTTTACTCTGCTAACGAAGCTTATGTGAATAACACAGTGCCGTCAATTGCGGCTGGTTGGTGCGGTGATAGGGGCTCTGGGAATACTTCTGGAAAAATTTCTAAAAATCGAAGAATTTCAGAATTTTAGAAATTGTTCCGGAAGTATTCCTAGAGCCCTTATCACCGCCCCAGCCAGCCGAAATTCGACGAGTCGCAATTACCTACAATGTGAGCCATGTCAGCGTTTTCTAAGCAAAAATTCCGAATCGATGAGCTTTGAGTCTAAGAAACGTATGTGACTGCGAGTGAGTGCAACTTCTCCTTTTTCAACCTATTTATATCCAAATGAAGTAAAAGATTTTTTCTATCCAACACTAGAAACAATGAACGTAACAGATTTGATTTGTTTTACTTGTTGTCATTGGATGAAATGAAACGTTTGTTCACATTGATTGAGATTCAGTAAAGTTTTACAGGCAAAAAGATTCGACTAGTCGCTTGAGTCTTTTCGTTTCTTTTGACAGTTGGCATGGTCATGAACAGATTAAATGGACTTAAGCTGAAGAGTGTTGCCATCCTCTTTCTCAGATAAATTATTCGGTGTTTCCGTGCCTATAAAGTCGGTGTGACCCATTTTGTTACATAAATTACGAAGACAAATTTTTTTCTCCAATCTGATACAAAAGAGTAACAGACAGTTTGTGTTACTGCGACGCCACACGGTATAAATATAGTAACGTTGGTGAAGGTGGACGACCAATTTCAATATTCAAACAAATTGGCCAGAAAGAAATTGCCCATCAATTTCAGCTTATTTCATGGAAATTTATTATTGGAAAACGAACATTTGAACGAGCTTCAATTAAACGGATCTCATATACAGTAAGAGTGGTTAACATTCTACGCCGGATATACATTTTATATCGAATATGTCATTCGATTTCCATTGCATGTAGCAAAGGGAATGTGTGAGGCTGCATTCGGTGAAAATCAATTAAAATTCGAGACATAATCTTGATGGGAAAAAATTGGAATTTTTTTTCGGGTATTCCGTTTTCATTTATAACTTTAGAATATAGCCAGCGCAATTGGCTTTTATTATACGCTTTGCATATCCCCATCCTATTATACGTACCGTGTTTTATTGCGTTATTTTTTCGCTGTCATCCCTCCCGCCGCAAACCGTCAACCCAGTACCAATTCGGAAAATACTCCCAAAAAAATGTTGTCCTCGTTGTCGTTGTTGTTGGTTTTTTTTTCTGTTTGCGATATTTTATTTGCAATGATGCAGTTATTCTGCTGTTCTATCGAGCTGTTGTGTTCGTTGCACATGATGCTGTATGAATACATTTTGTGAATCAAACATAAAATTCCGATATCATCCCATCCGCAATTGGATATATCCCTAACTTATAAACACAGCTATAGTTTGCCCAGGTTCCCATATCTGTCTATTGGAATTGTATAGCGTGGTATATGCAAATCGAATGAATTTTTGTGCATGGAGAGTGTGGAGTATAGATGTTACATGGCAACGATGCTATTGGTGAATTCATACATTGTACATACATTTTGTTTGCAAAAATGTTGTTATTTGCATACCCACCCCCCATCATAAATCTTTTACGTGTGCCAAATTGAAAAGTTTCGACGAGTTATGTAACGCGAATCGTAAATCAGTTTATGATTAGCGTCGTCTTCCTCCGTTAGTTGTCTTTCTGTTATCGGCTTTGATCTACCATGATAGTTTTAACTGTTCGATAAAGGACGGTGTGCTCAGTCTTTTAGCGATGGTGAGAAGCACCAAAAAGCATATAAAGGACGTCTGCGTTTTCCCCAGATTTTTTAAACCCTCTCTCTTCCTTGTTACAATGTGTCCGTTTTCTAATGCCCACCCCCTCCGGGGGACGTCCGCTCTTAACCATAACTTAACGTAGAAACCGCTAGCTGTGGCCTTCCTGTTTCTGACTGTTTCATATAACTTTTAGGTGCGAATTCTAATGGCAACCCCAGTAGAGCGTCGATTGACATGTCCCAACAACAACCTAATTTTAGACTGTCTGCAGAAACGATGTGAAAATGAACAGCCTATTATCGTTGCTGAGATACACAAAATGAGACTTAGGTTTATCAGATAACATTTGCGTCGAATCATTTCTTTCGACGATTCTGAATAAACGAACAGCAAAAACGAACGTAGCAAAATGATAAATGAATTTCGACGAATTTGTACACAAAACTGAAAGTATATTTCACCCATTCGCTGCGTTTAATACAACATTAAGTCGATGCGAATATATTTAAACTAAATCATTTGATTTTGTGGAGTTTACATCGATCGAGTCAACATTATGTAAGATATACAATAGGCAGCACTTGGAACAGAGAACTCTGATGTGCACACAACATAATGTATGAACGGTTGTAAATCAGACATCCATTTGATTTTGATTTGAGATAGTTAGAGTGACAAATTGCTTTTAAGAAAAACGTAAATTGTGACAGCATTACAAACCGATATTTTTCGTTCAGATAAATATTGGCGTCATCTCGTCTTCTCTAGTGAGACTTTTTTTTCTCTTCCTTTCATTTTCACTCACTGTAGCAACAGCGACTGAATAGACACACGAAGTCACGTCCATTAGCTTACATTAGAAAGTTAATGGTTTTATCGGCTTTAGATTCACATTCTAAATTACAATGACCCACTCTGTATAGCATATTGCTAGACTATATATCAGCTCGCAAAAAGACGTCTAGTTTGATACCAATGCGTATAACTTCGGTGACTGAACTTTCAAAGGGGTCGTTGATAAGAGTAGCCAAGGGACCGCGGATGGGATTTATGAATGGTGACTAAAGAGAAACTGTCATTTGTCGCTGACGGACTGAATGTTCTTTCATTTTGCGATACATGTTGAAACAAACGAAGTAAAAGATTTTGCAACATTTAAAACTACATAATCGTTAGATCAACGAAGTCAAGAGATTTAAGGACTTGTTTCTTGCCATCTCCAAAAGTAACAATAACATTGTCATTAAGCGCGCTATATCCTACAACGTAACGTATAGTTCAACACAGCAAGGCAGCCCATTAAATGTAATTTTAATCCACAAACAAAAAACGGCAACAAAATTAATTGTCCAACATTAATAAACACACATTAAAAACGGGAATCCTTTTCTGTGCATTAGGTAATACACCACCCCTTCAGCTATGAAAAGAATATGAAATTAAAACAAATCGAGTACAAGTCTGTGTGCGTGAGTGTACATTAGGTCTTGTGCCATTAATTTTTTTTTCTCTGTTCTGCCAGAAGAAGGGTTAATGAAGACAATGTGAATCCCCCCTTTCGTTTATGAAAAACTCGGCTTCCGAATCCCTGATTTTCATTTTATATAACACGAAATCGTCTCCATGCCATTGATTTGATTAATTTTATTGAATTATAAAATGACGTTCTTCCGCATAGAAGACGTGTGTGTATACGGAACGAGACCACTGTGACCGCAGTGATTAATCGAATTGGGAAAAGATGATGGATTTTGATTAATAATATCGAATTCGTGGAACGGCCTAAATTTTTAATGAATTCGAATCGGTTAATTATTCGGAAGGGGGTGAATAAAACTTTGGGCCACTGCCACACCATACACCCAAAACGTATGCGAGGAATATTTTTAAAAGAAAAAGTAAAATAAAACGAGTCCACACGGAGCAATAAAACGAAATTAAGTTTTTTATTTCAATTTTGCCGCGTTTTGTTTGAAGCACTCCTTGCTTCGTGTTCAGTCTTGGGTTGGAAAGTCAAATAATGATTGAATGACCCGGCTGGCCGGCTATAAGTTTAGCTTTATTTGAGGAAAGACAAGAGACCGTACGAGTTTCAAACGTACTGTAAACTAACCCCAGATCGCACTTGACCTTGTAGTAATCAGAATTTCTCAAATAAATTAAGTTTTGACTGTTGTTATAATGCAACTGCGTGCCATGTTCTGGTGCTTTTTGTTACAGTGCGCTGGATCAACCGATGTCACTTTAAGAGTAAATTACCATTGAAGTGAGTACTTGACGCAAATTGGTTCGCAATTAGCTCAGGAGACGCTGAGCTTTTTCCAGACACATTTCTTGTTTCACCAAGAATTGTCTTCCAGTGTATCAAAGCATGCAAGAAGGACACGTAACTGTACCACCACGACTCTTTATGTTCTAATTAAGAAAACCTGGTACCTCCTTCGAGTGAATGTAATGTTTCATCGGTGCTTTCATTAGAATTGAGTGGAATGTGGCGATTTGCGGTTATGATAGAACCAGAATGCTGAAATGTTCCAATCTTCAATGGGGAAAACAACTTCCACGATACTTTGAATTCTATACAGATGGAGGAAAAGGAGTAGCAACTCAATAGCGCAGTGGTTAACTCGTCTGCTATACAATACACAATTAAAGTTGCCAGTGCGAGGGTTCGAATCTCAACCGCACCAGAAAAAATCGATTGCCGGACGTAGACACAAACCACAGCTGGTCGAATTGGTTCGGGTGTGGCGTAGTTGAAGGAAGAACTGTCCCGATGATTACCGGCAGAAGACATTGTTGGGAGACGCTGATATTCTACTCATACTAGTATCGTTCTCAAGTACATACATGGAACTTAACATCGACTTAGGCTTGTCGCACTGCTTACCAATGCAAGAATCTCAAACGAAAACCAGCGAAACTAGTAAAATGCAACGATGTAGCCTCTCCCCGTAGGCAGATTTTTTTTGGTTTTTTTTAGAACAAAGAGTTTTATTTCCCATATGGGATTTCTCGGAAATTATCATCACACGATTCTTTGGAGTTGTCTTGCAATCCTACTCCTACCAACTCACCCAAAAGGAGAGTTCCATTGGCTTTTCACATCTTTGTTCTATCTTCCGAAGTTATCACGTTCGTTCACCTCCAACTTCCAACTCCACAAATAATCTGAACGGCTCACATTAATATCAGTGTCTTTTCAAAAGCAAGATAATGAGCAAAGCGACTGGGTATTTTTACAACTATGTTTGATTGCTCGTCATAGCTCATATAATAAATCTAAACTGCTAAATCTGCCGTGCTGTATCACTCCCCGCACAACAACAAAAATATTGCTTGAATAATAGCCGGGGGAATACATATTCCACCTTAAGCCCATGCCACAATAAACAGCACATCTTCGCATATGTGACACACAATCATATTTCATTTAAAATTACCAAATCCTTTTTTCCCTTTTGTGTGTGCGGGGCGCGCTGATATTATCATGCGACTAAAATGATATCATCAAAATCCTCTTTCTAATACACCGAAATGTTCCCAGCATTAAACACTTTAAATGTATGTCATAATAAAATTCGACAATTATTTCTTGTGTTTTGTTGCAAATTACATCGCATTAAAACAAGTGCTTTTACCAAGGCATTTATCATTCCTTTATACATAATGGTACGGTGAGTGCACGGAATGGGAAACACAACCAGAGTTTAGCAAAATGGTGCTTTAAAGCCCCCGAACGAACACCCCGAGACTGTGTAGTGTACAGTGTTACACACACAACGTATACATTCCTTTCCACTTGCATTTATTTTCGATGATCTTAGTCGGTACATTCGAGCCCCATTTAATATGCCATAACCTTATGGAGTGTGCAGATGAATAGAACCATTAAAAGCTCGGAAATTTCGGTTGGAGAATGGGATCGACGATGATGATGGTGTGTATTTAGCGTTGGAGCCATCTCGTGACTTGTAAAAAAGAGGGCATTTTTATAAAAGCATTTCGTTTATACAAATCCTGTATGAGTATAGCGTGTAATATAATGTAAGGCGATTTATAGTCGTAACGGCCGGCGTGAAGTGGCTCGACCATTTGGAGTTACTGCGGTTTTGTTATTCAGTTTGTGAGATTTCGATTTCGTGTAAAATCAAGCGAGAAGATTTCTAGGGAGCCCCTACGAATCTTTGGACAACTTTTGATTTGGAAAATCTTAAAACGCAAAGTTAGCAGTGACTTGAAAATCAAAATAATCTGATCTTCAAAAGAAGAGGATCTATCCATTGCGAGAAAAATCGAAACGAAAACTCCACAGCTAGCATTCTTATCTTCTAGCATTGGAGATCAATTTGTGGACCAATAAACGAGCAAGGGAGATGGAGCATAAGGACGAACCGAAAACTGACAGAAATCTTCGGCAAAGACACCATAGTCGGAACGGTAAAGTCAGCCAGGCTACGATGGGCAGGAGTACTGCCGCAGGACATGTGGTGCGGATGGACGAAAACCGAATACCAAGAAAAGCTCTGGAAAAACGTTTTGGTAATAATAGAGCCAGAGGAAGACCCCGAAAGAGATGGCTGTACAGTGTAGAAGAAGATTCGCAAAAGATGGGAGTCCGAGATTGGCAAAGTTCGGCCCTGGATCTAACGGGGTGGAGACAAGTTGTGGAGGCAGCCAAAACCCGTTTGGGTTAGTACGGCTGTAAAGTAAGTGAGGAGCATTCTTAGAGTCGTCTAGTTCGCATAATTGATA
>JANTFA010137744.1:0-12666 GCA_026413405.1 Phytosciara flavipes
TCCGGGAGTCGGAATCGACGTGTTACAAACGTAAGAGTAAAGGCATTAGACCCTCGTACTTCGTACGGGTCTAAACAATGGATCCAGAAAGAATGAAAGAGAAAGAAATCCGTCATTGCTAAGGATTTAACGTACTTAGTACGTCGTACTGTCGTTCTTAGATTCACAAAATATTAGGAGTCACTCACAAATTGCGTAAGCTCAAAATTACGAATTTCAGACCATCCAAATCTTGCCTTGCACGCCAAAATATATGGGGAAAATTTGAAAAGTGTATATGAAGCGTACACTTTCGTCAGACCTCCCTGTACACATCGTGTGTAATTTGTGAATGGCCCCTTAGCTTATATATTATGTCACGGATATATTGAAAATTCCAGTAGTTTTCGTTTGAATTTTATTCATCCGAAATCGAAGTCACAGTCTGAGAAAATGAAGAACAAAAAAGGATCCAACTTTTATAGCTAGGTGTTCACCATTTTTTCTTCGTAAAGTTGTTTTGCGACATGCTGTTGACGCTGAAGGAAGACATCTTCCACCTGAGCGAAATGCAATTGTTTCGTTCTTTACTTTTCAGACGAAAATGTTTCATGGAAAGATTGTATCGGTCGTTACATATATGAGTGGTCGAACGCATGTTCTCTCAGTCATTGAAAAAGTTTATGAATGAAAGAACAACTGAATATCCGACAACTCTGTCACAGCTCTTACAAGTTCGAGAATTGGTACATATAACAAACGGATGCATAGAACTGATGGTGTGTACATACTGTCTGTAATATTTCTGCCTTCTGAATCTATTACTTCTTTCCAATAGTGCTTGGCTTAGTTCTCACACAAATGTTGCTATTGGAGCAAGAGTTATTAGAGCTATTGGACCAAGAGCATGTGTTAACATATCGACCATATCGAGAAGGTCCAAGCAATCATTCACACTGTAGAGAGAAGCTCGAAACTAATGAAGGTATTGCTCCCGAATATGACGAATGAAAATTCAAAATTCCTTTTTCGAATGAATTTTGTATAAAATTGTTAAACCACACAAACTCAAAATTCTTGTGATATTTGATTGCTTCTTCTCGTCTCTCTGTTTCTGTTTATTTTTCTTTTTTCTCAATTTTTCTCATTTTACATTTTATCATCAATGTTCAAGCGAAAAATCACTTCGGTTTTTTTTTCTTCTTCTTCCTTCGTTTTAATGGTTTTAACATTCCTAACCGGCACATAACTCTTCAATATGGCTATGTTCATCTTCTTGTTTCCATATCGAACATTTTATGTACATTCTCGTTTTTTGCCACAAAGTCTGGCACGAGCTCAAATTGGTCTGGTGCGAATTAATGAATACATTTCATTCGTCCAAATGTTTTTTTTTTCTTTCTTTTCTCTTCTCTGTTGCTTAATACTTTAAAAAAGGAGACGAAGTGATGATGCGTTGATGGACAGACGGTGTTATTATTACACATAAACGTATACAGCACAACGTATAAAATACTAAAGTTATTAATTCTAAATTCGGTATTCGATTTGGCGTCAGTTTTGGCAAATATTCTGTTTCCAAGCAAAACATTTTCCCTTCTTTAAACACAACGTACTCAAAGTTCTTACAGGAGAAGAAGAATTACTCTTCTAAGTCTTGAATATCTAATATTAAGCCTTTTTTTGTTGATGTGTATATATTTAATAAAAATAACTTGGAAATACTTTGAGTCAAATTGAATAGTTTACAACAAAACCGGTAGGATCTAAGTAGTCAACTATGAGTACATCTACACACAATAGGTGGAGGCTTATGGTTTTCCACTCAAAACCAACTTCATGTTACTCAAATGGTATCCTTGTCACCTTCAGGTGGCAAGTAGAATGTTCCTCAAGTCAATTGTCTCTCAAAGAACGTGAAACGGCTGTATGACGCAAGTCATGAGCTGTTAACTTGAGCTCATCTTGAGCTCATCACTTGAGATCATCCCTGAGCTTATCTAAGGAAAATGGGGAATACTCTGGTTTTGGTTCCGAGAATTCCATCAATGATAGCACGGTTAGCAGCCCAAACTTTGCTATTATCGATGAGGTTGGAACTGTTGAGTTCTCACTTAGCCAAATTGAGAGAATGATTAATTAAAGAGGTGCTTCACCATCGTTGCTCCATTGGTTTCATCCCATCAACGTTTGGCTTCATCACTTCACGTCGGCATTCCAATTCGCATTGCATCGACGTTATTTAACATTTCGTTCTACGTGTAACTTTTGAATAAATAAATATGATTCAAACAAGCGGTGGCTAAGAAAAGGAAAACGTTTTTTCTTTCCTAAATGAACGTTGAACGAGTCAGTTGTTTTCTCATCGATATGTTCATCTGTACGGTTTAAAAGTGAATAAAACGAACGCTCTGAGCATCCTGAATTTCTTATCGATCGAACCATTGCAACCTAAGAGCCTCTCAGTTTGCTTTCAGCGACGACTTAACCTTTGCATATCGTAAGTGAATTCTGATTCTGCCTCTGAACAATTCGGAGGGTTGACGACTGAATGATTCGTTTCTGAACGATCTGATTGATCTATAGGCAGTGAAATTAGCATTTGGACGACCCAAGACTATACTTGCTCACCTTCAACGACGACTGCTGAAGCCGTGCCTTTCTATCCAGACTGTTACGTCTAACTAAAGTTCGTGTTGCGCATTTACCCATCTGAATTGGCATCCTGTATGACAACTGAGCCTGGTCTTTCCATCCGTATTGGTACTCTTGGCGGCTGAAACCTAACTAGATCAGTAAACTGAACGGGCTAAACGATTCACATTTCACGTTCATCAATGATTGAACCTGTTTCGTAAGTGTAATCTGTCTCTGAACTCTTTGGAAGGATTTGTCGCTGAACGTTTCGTCTTTGAATAATCAGGATGGTGTATAGGCATTTGAGCGATTCAACGACGACGCCTTAACGTCTCAGATCCGTGTTGCACATCTACCCATCCAAATTGGAATAATTTATAAAAACTAAGCCGACGGCTTGTCCCATCCTGGTTGACGCGTTGGATGATCAAAACTCGTATTTCATATTGATCCGTGTTGGCATTCTTAACAATTGAGACGATTGAAGCTTAACCGGATTGGTGAACTAAACGGTTTGCATTTGGCATTTATCCATCGGGATTAGAACGTTTGGAACATTGGGCTGTAACATGAATTCCAAGGTACGTCCGTTCTTTGATGACGTCTAGATATTTTTCTGAATGTTTCCGGAATTATTTGTTTGCGGAATTACTTGTTTGAGGTTTTTTGAATGACTCCTTGTGAGCTTTGTGTGTTTTTATGCGGTTTTTCTGAGCTTCTGTTGTTTGAAGTTGGATGGGTTTTCGAGATAATTTAATATCCCAATTAATTGAGAATTGTTTGGATGTGGCAGTTTAATGAAGGACATTTCGAGTTAAACTCAAAACTTTTCTTTTGCTCCGGAATTAACAGTACAATTTGACTTATTCCGTTGCTGTATCTGTATTGTGAAGGGATGTGAGTTTTAAACAACTGATGAGTGCCATAACGTATAAAAAACTCGAAAATGCTAAGCGTTTTAATTCACTCATCCACTACTCCTTTCTGTCACCTGTCTCTTCCACTAAACGCATCAGAGTTGCCTGCGCGAAACATTTCGCGATGTCAGCCATTTTGTCGAACGAGAAACAGAGAAGTTTTACCTGCATCGAAGTGCTCGAATGTTCTACACCGCCGTTTACGTTTAATTGTACGTGTCGACGCGAAGTTCTAAAAGTAAAGAACCCGTGAGTGATTGAGTGAGAAGCGGAGAAGGACGTGGAAATCATCAGTGCTTACGCAGACCCAGAAAAGTGAGTAATTTCCCAAGTGCCTAGCCTTAGTTTTTTCCCCCTTCTTGTGACGCTAACTGTGGAAGGAGAATGTAAAAGAGCCTGTCGTTGAATCTAATCGGTTAGTGAATAGGCACACACACGCCTAGGTTAAAAGATAAAAGTGTACCCGCTTATCGTCTGCCTGCTCGTGCTAATTATTTAGCAAATTTGTCTATGAACGCCGTCTGTTTACTCAGTTCAAGAAGCGGCGTTCGCTGTCTTGTGAAGAAATGTGGCAGAAACAACTGAAGAAGAATAGTTCTCCACTATTCTAGTGGCCGCTGACACATTTTGAGGTCGAAACAGCTCCATTCTCAGTGAATGTCATTTCACTATAGCAACGTCTCCGTACGTGAACCCGTTTTTCTTCATATTCTTTTTCTCTCTTTTCCCTCCGTCTCTATGCTCTGAACCCCAACCCTTTTCCCGTTTCAATTAAGTTTAATGAACTCAACCGAGTTTTTTGAGTTTTTGATTAGCTGAGTAAAGTTTGTTAGACTGCCGAAGAACGGCGTTTTTTCCCAATTTTCTTTCTTTTTTCAGCATCTGCCGATGACCGACCCTAAAGCTTTCCTACTCAAGGTTGACTTCCTTCTATCTCCAAAGAAAGGTGCAATAGCAATGTCTGCCATCCGCCTTAAATGTTGATTTTCATTTTGATGACTTCACCTTTAGGTTTTTATGGAAGGGCGGGAGAAAGTAGTCGAAGCAGGATCTGATCTCAATATTGGATTTAATAATCTTCCATAATCTTACGAGTAAAATGAAAACTCAGAAACAATTTTACCAGCAAAAACATCTCACAAATATATTCCACAAAAAAAAACATTTTTTAAAAACGGTGGACAATCAATCATTCACCGACATAGTAATGCAATGCAATCTTTGGGCTCATCTCCGAACCCTTCAAATCAAAATAAAATTCACATTTCAGCGTCAGAACCTGCGGTCTATCCATAACTATGCCGAAGATTTGGTCAAATGCTTTTTTGGTCAATTTAAATTTCGTTGACTGGATGTAAAGCCAGGAAATTGTCAATTCTTCTAAGCTTTTCAATCGGCCGATCATGCGTATCACATCGAACCCATCAGCAGCTGTACAGTCGTTAACTATCAGTTTCGTCAATTCGGCCAATGCGTCAAAGTGAATCAAATTTCCTGGCAAAGTGCAGCCACATAAATACAGTTCCCGTAGTTCGGTATGTCCAGAAATAAATTGAAAATTTCCACAAGGCACTTCCGTTAGTCCCAACAATCTCAGTGACTTAAACGCTTGCAGTGGCCGAAGATGAGCACTAGTAAATTCAGCGAGCGGCACTCTTATCCACAGCTCCTCCAAATTTTTGCAATTGTTGCCAATAGCGTCCAAAAGAACCGTAAAGCATCTGATATGCGAGTAGAAGCACAAATCGAGTGCCTTCAAGGAATTGTGACGTGAAATGAATGTCATCAGTGTATCGAAAGCTTGGCCCAGATTAGCATGACGGATTGAGTCAGTCATGCTGATGTCAGTCGTAAAATACGTAAATCGCTCCAGCTTAGGGAAAAACTTTCCCAAAATCGCACTGCAACTTTGCACCTGCATTACTCGCAGTTCAATCAATTCATCTAATCCTTCGAAAAGAGTCGCATCTCTCGTAGAAACCCATTGCAACTCGAGTAACTGCAGACTTTTGAAAACTTCCTTCAATTTGTCTGTACAAACGGCAGGCATTTTAAACCCATAGATCTGCAGGCTTTTCAAATTTTCGAAGCAATTCCTTGTCACAGCATCCATAAAGGCACCATTCAAACTTCCTCGTTCACGACGACACCTGGCAATCCTTTCCGAAATCGAGAAATCCGACACCATAAATCCGAAATTCGTCATCACTCTTTGGACGTCGCGTTCTTCCAGCTGTTGACCGTAAAAATTTTCTGAGTCGACGATGTAGATTTCGTTCTTTTCCAGCGACAATTTCTTGGGAAAAATGCGTCCGGCAATTTGTTGGAATCGACTGCAAGTCTCTGCTATCGAACATAGGTCCACCAGATTCAACGTTTTCATTGAGAAGATTTCCCGTAGACAATCATCGTTCATGTCCTCAAGTTGTGTGCCTGTGATGTTCGTCAATTCGATTGGCCAGTTGTTGTTTACCTGAAAAAGATGAACCGATAGACGTGTTATTGCCTACGATTGGCTGAGCACATTTACTAACAGACAGCAATATCATTATGACTCTTAGCCGTAACTACGACAAATCATCATCCAATCTTTCATTATGAGCAAGGCAACACGTTGCCTTGTTATTAGAATAGTTTCTTACCTCGTTCGTACATCTCAAAATTGATCGTTTGTCCATTGGATTTTAGATTATTGATGAACAGTTAAGACAACACAAAACAATTAATAGCAAAGAAAGAGTTAATTGACCAGATCTATTAAAAGACTCAGTCTGTCTAAAAATAGTGACAATTGAGGCACGTGCCTTTTTTAAAGTGACATCGAAATTGAATAGTTTACTGGGCCGAGTCTAAAGTTGGATTCACAGTCGTCTCTTTAACCTCCGTTCTCACACCGTGCTGAATGCAAAAATTCATCCGTCTTGCCGACAACTTATACACGTTTTTCAATAACACATCCGCTTGTAAAATGTACGCGAAACTGGTTCTTAACGGATGAACACTGTTTGTAAAAGGATGAACTTTTTTTTTTCAAAACGGACACCTGTGAATGCAGCATTAGACTGGGCCCAGTAAACGATTCAATTCCGATGTCACTTTAAAACAGACACGTTGCTCAAAGTTGTCTCCTTTTCAACTTTTATTGGTTGAATAGAGCTCAGTGTTTTTTTTTTAGTAATTTTCCATAATTAACTCTAACTCTATCTATCGAAGCGACATCTCAGTTACTCATATTCAAACTCCATAACTTAATAAGCTGAATTCATACTAAAAAAAGCCTCCATGTTTCTAGACACACACGTGCAGACGCATGTGCGCTATTAAATATTGTTAAAATAAATTGTGTTAAACGGAGAAGCTTTTTAGAGTTTGATTTCAGCTCTGGACTTTTTACCGCTTTTGCCAGACGTACCTAAAAAAATAGCGATCGAAGTGACCTCTACAACAGTATATAGCCTTGGATGCAGTAAGTGCGCTAAACATTTAAAATGAAGAAGAGTGGCAAGGGTCGATCTAACGCGACGACGAATACTTCCAAAATTTATCTTTGGTTCATTTGTTCATTCGACCATTCATATTTTGATCATTCGACTATTCAAATTATTGCGCGCGCTAGTAGCGCAGATTCGATAGAACCGTTCTTGATGTACTTGCCCTCCGTCAATTTCAATTATTTTTAAAGCAAAAAAAAAGTTTCGTTCAAAACTATCACTAAATAAAAGTCAGAACAACCAAGGACCTCTTCTACACAATCATACTAATAACATGTACAGCACGCACATGATGCTTCACACAAAACGATCAAGTGGCAGGTTTTTTCATTTGTTCATAAGTGACCACGCGATGGTTTTAATTTTGAAAAAAAGTGAGTCCAATGCAAGAAGAAGAAATTCAAGAGCAAAACTTGCGTTATTCAAAGCCAGACATTCAGACTCGTATTCAGACAGATAAAAATAAGAGAAACAGCAGCAAGAAAAAAAAGGAAACGCAGAGATTCTTCGCGAAATACAGAAGAAAAAAAGTTCTTTCCATTGACTATTTTCAATAAAATTGTTGCTATATACAGAGATGAGATAACTTAACGCAAAAAAAGCCAACGGAATGTTCGGAATGATATAAAAATGAAGTGGAGAAAAAGTAAGGCAACAAACGTGCAGAACAAAAAAAGAAACTAATCGAATGAACAAACTCCTCTCTTGTTTCAATAAAGTTTTAAGCATTTTTTCTTTTGACGTAATGGAATGCAGGCGGACGTATAGGAAATGGGAAATGGTTGCGTTTTATGGCTTGGAACATCAATATGGTATGCAGTAAATACAAATTATAATACGCATTATGTCTGTTGGCTTTGATATTGAGGTATTTTTATGAATGCAGTCGAAGCGAAACGCAATTTTCCTCCATTACATTTTATTCTGATAAGATTTGTCTTACATACGGTCTACTACACTCACTCACTGGAGATATAGGTGATGAGTGTTGATCGAAGCGTAAAAACAGCGACTTGATGCCGTGACAATGACTGATGTTAATGTATTGATGAGAAAACCTGTGGGTCTGTGCATGTGACACTTCAAGAATCGTACATTGCAACGAAGCTTACGCCATGCCATAAGGGTGATTCATAGTTTGAGTTTTATGTGAACGAATGGTTGAGCAAATGAACGAAAAGATAAATTCGTACTAGAATGGGTTGATTCAACGCTGCGTTAAAAAGGACTCCTCAAATTTTGATTTTGAATTTTCAGTGCACTTAAAGCGTCAATTAGAATACAAATTTCGAAATATTCGACTTCATTTTGCTTATTTTCAAAACTCAAACTGAAAACTTGTCGAAGCAACGTCCCATTCGTCATATTCACGCCGTGAGTCCGCTCGAAATTCAAAAAGAAACGCAAAGTTTTCCTCTCGATCGAAGCGTTGTCCTAGACATGTTCGCGATATTCTCATGTTGGAGTGCGTTGACATTTATTTTTCCATTCATCGATTCACTTAAAATTCAAATTCTGAATCGGTTTTTCGGTGTGAAGTATCATCTCTCTGTTAAAGCTATTGACATATTCCGTGCGAGTAGTCGGAAACCAAGGTTGTAAAACGAAACAGGTGGAGACACCTCTCATTACGAAGGCGGTGGCACGCGAATTTCGTAGTGGCTCCTCCACTGACTTAGGAGAGAAAATTTTGTGACCTAAATATTTTACACGGAAAAAATCCACTGACCTAGTCGATTTCGTGTACCACGTACGTCAACGTTCTTTCCCATCAATTTGACGTTTGCCGAGTCATATGATCTGTGACGTCACATATGAACAATTTTTTCCTGATACATTTTCGTCGCTCAGCAGCGAATACTCAATATGTTCTACAATGAGTTAATAGTGTAGAGAAGAATTCCTACATTGATAGCACCGGCATTCGAACCCGGGCCTTCTCGATAGCAGTCCAGTGTTTCACCACTAGGCCACCACATCAACACATGTAATGAGTTATACACGTCGATTCCCTTCAATGCCCACACTATCTGACGTGGTACCGAAGCCACGTTAAAACCGATGGTTCAGTCTGAACCTGCCATCGTCCTTAAACGGTTCTCAGTGAAGTCTAAAATCAAGCAAGCAATCATCAATCACATAGGAACCTTATTTAAGGTCGAAACCGGCTCCGTTCAACAGCTTTAAACGAATTCTGAAATGTAAGAATAAATTTGACACATTCTTAAAATGGTCTGCGCCCTTTATTATTATTCATTAAATTCGAATTTGAACGTCATCAGGTGTACTACATCATGTCTGACCTGACTCTCCAAAAATATTCTTGAAGATCCAAAAGTAATCAAGCTGTCCAGTTCAGTCTGCGCATAAATATTTAAATTAAGAATCGCTGAATCGTCTGTCTTACGCATACGCACTTTTCACGATGAGTGTCTGGAAGTCCTTTTTTTCGTTATAACAACAGCACAAAAATAACTAACTGCCGTGTGTCTCCAGCCAATGTATATTTCTTTTTTATTCGTAATCGCATTTCGTTTTTATTGCAAATTTAACATAAACAAAGTGCAAATTTTATTTATGTTCGTTAAGGTTGTCAGACAGACGGGAAAATTTAAATACTGAGCAACTGAGGCTAATATATTTTGTTGGTTAGCCGTTTTGTTTTTTCATTGCTCGTGTGTCTTGCTCTTCTGTGTCGCATGATTGGAATTGCAAAATTTTTTATTTTTTTGAATTTGAATTTTTTTGGGAAGACAGAATAATTGGCCGGGCAAATGATAAATAGCCAGTGAACAGACGAAAAAAAATAATATCAAAACAACAGCCTCAAAGTCAAATGAATAAATATTGGGTTCGAAGCAGGGAAACGCAGAGCGTAACACAATTATGTATAAACCTAACTAAACGAAAATGCGATTTTCTTGTTTAGTTTTTGGAATATAATTTGAAATTGGATGCAAATGCAAAGCACATTGCTAAATAAACGTCGTGGGTAAGTCATTACCGTAAGTAATTTATGTATGTAAGGACATGAGATTTTTCTTCAATTCGATTTTAGTAGAAGTCTCGCCATTTTTTTTGACCAATCTAGATTGATTGGGAGTCATCTGTTTTAGCCAAGAATGACAAAATTACGCGGTCAGCTGCATGTAGCATTCATTATACAAGAGAAACTTGTGTTACAACAAATGAAGTAGTAGAAATCGTATGGAAAACAGAGCGAAATACTGCAAACACACGAAGTGCACTGAAAATTTAAAATAAAAAATAGAAAATGTCTATCGATGAGCTCACGGTTGTTCCGAATGAGTTTAATTTACTAGTGCGGATCGCCATTTAAATAGATGCGCGGTGACATCGAGTTTTTATGGTGAGTTCGTGTGATACAACAAAAATCATCGCAGCATCTATTGGCGAAGGGGGCAGACCACTCATCGTACGAACACCAGACACAAAATGGCAACAAGTGGCAAAATGGAAGGTGAAAAGGGATGCCTATATTCAACAGTGGATATAAATGGCGAAGAAAATGTGTTTGTTATTTTGTATAACAGGAGCAATTCCGTATCACAACCCGTTGTATACATCGTTGTCAGAGAGGTAATATTGCGGCTGGGGATATCAGATCTGAGAGTTGATTTTGCGGCTGGGAAACCCAGATCAGAGTTTGTACTGCAGCTAGGAAACGCATGTAATATCTGAAGTTTCCACCCAATCAAAATTTTCTACCTCTTTATTGTTTCGACGAAGTTCGAAAAAGTTTTTGAAAATTATTCACGATTTCTGTGGGTTTCTGGGCTTCCCAACAACAATATCAAATCTCGTTTCATCACATACTGCAGAGGGAAATTGCCGACTTTCACTTATAAGCAAGAGCAAAATTGCCAGTATCGACGTGGCTTTTTAGATCCGTACGGAGTATCTGTGAGCTTAGGTGTTTTAAGGCTATGTCTGTGACAGTATGAACCCTACGACTAAAAATAAAATTTAAGAGTTGACATTGATGATACCTTCTTGAGAGAGAAGAAAATTCTTCAAAATCGGTTCCAGTTACTACTCGCCAGGCATTTTCGAAACAGTCCAAATTTTGTAAATGGGAATTTCTTACGAACGGCCTTACCCTTTATCTAGGCTCACTGTCATCAACGACAGAACCAACACTTGCGTTTGAAATTTCAGAAAGTCTACCAAACAAAAAGAACAACAAAAAAATTACAAAAAAAACACAGACCAAAGGAATGTGATAATTTTGCAAAGATTCTATTTCCTTGTATTTTGCTCAAAAAAAAGTTAAGCCTTCCGTGAAATTTTGTTCTTTTTTTGTATTAACTGATGCGTATAAGGTCCGGTAGGCGTGCAAAACAATAATTTTGTATTATGAGATATGGGTCGTTTCCAATGAAATTTCGTTGTTGATTATTTTACCCATCTATCTTCTTGCTCCATCACTCAAAATATGAATGAAAATATTGGGTATAAATACGGCGACCGTTTATAGTCGGCCTGCTTCAAAGTGCCACTTTTCGATAAAATCATCAAATTCGCGTTAAAAATCAATTTCACTAATTTGGTGTTTGCTTTCGTAGACTGGCGGTACAGGTTGTATAGATCGGTCAATTTATTTCAGTCAGAGTGGTTCAGAGAAGTTTTGAGAAAATGTTTAAAAAAAAGAAGAGTTAAGCCTGTGTAGGGAAGTAGGGAAGTGTATGAGTCGTCTGATACGTTTTTTTTCTCTTTCGTATTGAACTTCGAAACATAATGATTTAGGTGAGCATTTAGATTCCATTTAATCATCACTGCCAATCAGTTAGGTTTGATCCTCTTGTAATTTGCAACCAATTATGTTGGTGACGTTATCAAACGACTATAATTTGTTGTCAATCGACAAACTCAGACGCAAAATTTTGTCAAACATAACAAAAATTGAAAATTTGGAGCTAGGAGCTACGAAGCCAGGACTTTTTCACTTTGCTTTTGTTCTCGAACTTATGATGTAGCTTCCACCTTAAATATTTTAAAATTGATTTCAAACTTGATATGCATGCAACCCTTCTTTTTGGGATTACCCAACCACTTCTTCTTCTTCCTCGCTTTATTTTTGCTTACGACTGGTGTTTGCAAAAATTTTCCTGATTTTCTAGTCATTTTGACTCTCAGGGTCGGCGTTTTAAATTTTAATCTAATTCATGGCCGGAATGCGTTTCTCATTGATCGTGTTACGGGTCTCGCATTCGCAATCTCCTCCTTCTCTTCTTGTGTTAGCCCGAATCGCTATTGTCGCTGTCGCATTTGGCCGGCCCAATTGTGCTTCGGTCTTCCCCTTTTACTCACATTAGTGTTAGGATTCGAAACAGGTTGATATGAGCCTGAAAACACCAATATCTGATCTGAAACTGAATTGGATTTTGTTTCTTTTGATCTGATCTTATTTGATCTGAATTTTTCCGTTCTGATGTGATCTGAATCTAATTCAATTAAGTGCAACTGAAAGCTGAAAATTGTACTCGAAATCTACCACAGAATGTAATGTTGCAGATCGAAGATTCTGCTCTCTTAACACTGCCTTTTTTTCGGGGGGACAGACTGGTTCAACTCAAAACCAGATTAAAGGAAATAGAAATTGACCGATTGTTAACTATAAA
>JANTFA010137755.1:0-18762 GCA_026413405.1 Phytosciara flavipes
CACATTTTAGAAAACTACTTGCACACGGCAGAAAAACTATTCAAAGACTCAAGAGTTTTGTTCAAGCGCTTGCTGCTTGCTGCAACAACATGAGCTTGTGAATATAACTCCACAAAATAGAAGAAGGAAAAAAGTGCACGGCACAATGACGGTACGTTTATTTTCATATAATACAACCATGCACATTGAGTTCGTTATCTGCATATAGAATTCTGTTCGTAAAGAAAAATATTCAACTTTCCAGAGTGAACAAAATCTCTCAATTTTCTTCCGCTTCACTCCCTCCGCTGTATGTTTGTTTGTTCAAAAAGAAAAATCTTTATTTGAAGGTGGATTTTCTGTGTGAGTATCATCAAGCTGAATTATTCATACCCAGAATCACCTCTTTTGTATATAGACAGCGTAAACTATTGTGAGTACACTACCCCCTGCTACTCCTATACACCAACGATGTCGCGCATTTTATTCATTGGACCCATTTGCTGATATTAATTTTATAAATTTCTATTTGCCATTCGAAGTGGTTGGAAAGAATGTATTTTTGTAATTCCGGGTCATAATCATCACATTTCCATGCATCTGTTTCATGAAGCAAGATTTCTTTACTGATATCTTTGAGACAGAGTGCGAGCAAGACTTTGCGTTTTTCACACTAGTTTGAGAAAACTTCACTTTTTCCGCACTAGTGCGAGACAACTTCTTTACCACGCTATCAAGCCATTACCCTAAATTGACAGTCAGTTTTTCTATAAATGAAAATCTTACAAAGATCAGAATTCGGAGTCCAGTGAAGCAACGACTATAGCCATTCGTCTACAGAAACTGCTCCTCAGTTTTGTTCTAAACAGTTCACGTGAAATAATCCGGGCTCATAAAGGTGTTGAATCGAATGGAATACTCTGATTATGCTGTTCATCGGTTCGTAATGTCCTGTGTTCGAAAAAAGGCTTTTGGTCCTTAACATCCTCAGTTGTTCGTTGAGCTTGAGTATTGAGCGCAATTGAGGAGCCTCTGTCCTTTCCGTCAGCAAGTCGTAAACAAATAGTGCACACGCTTTCAGTCGCCGTGCTCGGAGCGGTTCAAGATCAATCAGTCGGTATCTAGAGCTATACGACAGTGAGTTCGATCGCCTTTTCTAATTTCCAATCAATAGAAACCTCATAATTCGGATTTCAAACACACTCCGCTCATTTCCCAGCAATTTCTCCCAAAGAACCAGGAAGCTCTCGACGGGATGTGGTTGATGTGTTCATTGAAAGATGCTTTCGAGTCGAATGTCACTCCAAAAATATTCATTTTCAATTTTCGTTCAAGTTTCCTACCCTTGCACCAAGACTGGTGATAAATAAATAAAAATCTTAGCAATACCAGGCTGCGAACACCCAACACCAAGACCATTCTGACCATGAAGCAATGACTATTGCCATTCGGCTACAGAGGCATACAGGCGAGAAAGTACCTTCGTACCTACCTTGGTAGAAAAATAACTATTTAAATTCGCTAGTCCATTCATTGGTTACATGCAATTATTTACCCGTTAACATTATGCTGTCTGTTACGGCAAAATTTATATTTATAATTACGGTCAATATATGCTTGAAAACTGGAATATGAAAATCGCAACAAGCAGAGGGCTGCATTGCATGTTGTGGTGCATTTAACCGAATTCGCTTTTGAATGACAATTTATTGCCCCATTCCCCTTTGACGACGACGACGACAACGACTCTCAAAATTCACATTTAAATTCCACTTTTAAATTTGCATAAATTTGACATTGTTTTGCACACAAAACGTTTTCAAACATTAATTTTACTGTCAAAATTTGTTTCCAACACAAATTGGGTAAGGACTAGGATGGCCTACATTTCCACTTGACCTCAAAATCGAAACTCTGTTAAATAGCAGTCAAACCCATTTCCAGACACTCTACACTCTATAAAGCTTTAATTATTTAGCACGGTTGATTTGGGTTCAAATCAATCAAATATGTTTGGTTCGAATCATTGGGGGTATTGTGTCTTATAAATTGTATGATTGATGTATAATACCGTTCTACTGGCGTTGTTTTTCCGCTTAAATGACAGGTGGAGAGAGAGAGAGAGGAAAGGGAAGTTTTTTCATGGGAGTTAATTGGATATGCTGAAGATAGAATGACTGAGCAAGCGAGGTAGGAGTTAGTTGAATTTGTGTAAGAGAAATGTCTATTATAAGTCGGAGAGCCCAAGCGCATTTTCGACCTTCATAAGGGACCAGTTTGAAACCTTTGCCAAACTGTTTCTTTGGCCAGCACGAGTAACTTTCCTTCTACGACGTCTGTATTTGATCTCCAGTACGGCCCTAGCTAGAATATATGAAGCCCAATGAAGAATGGAATTGTAAAATTTTCATGTCAAATTTTCTAATTTTCAACTTGACAAGCACGCAGACTTTCCAACTATCCAGGGTTATCCTCACTAGGGCTATTCTCACTACGGCTATTCTCACTGAGACAATTCTCACTAGGGCTATTCTCACTGGGGCAATCCTCACTAGGGCTATTATCACTAGGGCTTTTCTCACTACGGCTATCATCACTAGGGTTGTCATCACTAGGGCTATCCGCACTAGGGCTATTCTCACCACGGCTATTCTTACTACGGCAATCCTCACTAGGGCTATTCTCACTGGGGCAATCCTCACTAGGATTATTTTCACTTGGACTATTCTCACTAGGGCTTTGCAAACAAAGGCCACCCTCACTAAGGCTGCCCTAAAGCCTAAATAAAATAGTCATGTACGTTACAAGGACAAGGGACCGCGTGACGTATTGAGCATTGTATGCTTGCTAAGGGGACCGAAAGTAAAACAAGTGTCAATCCATGGCGAATTTGACAGTTATAATTTCGGTTAACTTAGAATCCAAAAGTCGTAGAACGAAAGATTTCCGTGATGGCGAAAGGAACAGTTCGACTTCAAATCAAACCGGTCTCTTATGAGAGTCAGCGATGAGCATGGGCTCTCAGTCTATACACTGATGATGAAGTAAATGGATCTGAAGGATTCTGATTTTAGCGCGACATAATTTGTGAACGACCCCTAATAATGTTCGAAGCAGTGGGTTTAATAATTCGAATGTTTTGACAGACGTGACAAATTTATATTGTAATTAACATCCTACGTCTTAAATGTTCAAGAAACTCTTGACAACTCTTGATGAGGCTGGGAGTTTATTAAAACTCTAATTTTCATATTGCGCACTAATTGGTTGCTTATGAATTAATTGGATAATTTCATACTCGAACCGAACACTAACCTTAACCAACCCACACCTAATTGTTATAACGTCGAACACAGCTAAAAGTTTTGTCTGTGCTTCGCAAACTTTCCGAAAGTTTTGTTTCGTGTAATTCATGCTGTTCCTCGTTGAGATAAACAATGGTCGTCTCCCCTATTCGAAATGGATAGATGGAATCTGTCGATATATTTAACTGATTTACCCGAATGAGTTGAACAACAAATTTAAATTAATTGAAATCCTTCTCAATCTCAATTCGTAACGGCAAGAATAAATATCAATTTTCCAACGAAGTGACGTAAATTACAATTTGGCTGCCGTCAGCCGTTCTATTAAAATTCATTTGTATCGCTCATGCGATATGAACTAGTCGACAATCAAATTACATTTTCCTCAATGTCTGGGTAATATCATTGTACGAATCTTATCGGCGAACAGCTGTCGGACGGAATCGTTTAAAAAAAAAGTTATTTATCAATTTGGAACGACATTGTGTAATTGGTTCAGTGTCTCAGACATCTTCAGTGTCTACCAGCTTACCAATCAATAAATAATGGAAATTGAAATTGTGTGTCTTGGGTGTAAGTTTTCTCGCACACGTTTTTTTCCTTATTTACAAGTCGGCTTACACCGGATATACTTACATAACAACAACTTTCTTATATCGCCCTGAGTTTATGGGCGAGGTCAGACACTTATTTACTTTATGTTCGTAATCTTGTTATAACCCCTCATACGAGAGAACTTTTTTCGTTCTTCACTTTTTCCGCTGTTAATTGACTGTAAAATTAAAATTCTCAGCTTTAATGGTTGTTTGTAACGTTTTTTCCGCGGTTCAATAGCATTAAAAACCGAAAGCCTTTAACTATAACTATTTGCGTTGCGGTTTCTATACTTTGTTCAGATTCATAAACATTTTCGTTGGAAACAGTGCTCTTTTTGTGTTAAAATTCTGTAACATTAACGCAAAGCAATTTATGGCACTTGTTTATGCTTGACGTCAATTCGGTTGCATAACTTTTGCACTTAAGTGGTATTTTAGTGTGGGACATAAAGTTCTGTGTGTCTGCATATTAAACATTAACGATTTTTTTTGTGCTCTTGTAACACACTTCCAGCTGCACTCGGCTGCTCTTTTGATTTCCACACATAACAACAATTTTTCCTTTAATTTCGCACGTGTTGCAGGTGTTAAAAGTTTTTCGTCAGCAACATTAATTTAATTATCTGGCAGAGAGAGGCTGTTAATTTTGATGTAATCTTTTTGTGCGCTTCTGTCGGAACTGGATATTAACAGAACGTGTTGCAAAAGATAATGAAGCTACAAAGCAACAATTACATTTAATATGAGGAACTGGGAACTGGGTATTTAATTCAAACTTTCATGTCTCTGAACTTGTTCGCACCTAGTGTCGGTGGGCCTAATGGTAGCCGCATCTTTTGTTTTTTTTACTTATTTTCAGGCATTTATAGCCGCGTACTGCGCATTATTTTGAGTATTCATTTGGCGTGTTATATTATCGGCAGTAAACTGGCTCTACATGTATCTTTGGTGTTGGTCTTTTGTCTTTAAAAACGGATAGCTTTAAGTTCTTAGCAAAGAAAAATTTTGTGGAAAATTGTGGGGGTGTATGGAATAAAAACGTTTTCCGGAATATAAAAACGCAATTTTCCGCCTGAAGAAGCCATTTAAAGAAGTCCATTATGAG
The DNA here is from genome assembly GCA_026413405.1 of Phytosciara flavipes. Taxonomy (NCBI): domain Eukaryota; kingdom Metazoa; phylum Arthropoda; class Insecta; order Diptera; family Sciaridae; genus Phytosciara; species Phytosciara flavipes. The sequence continues at coordinate 4,986 of JANTFA010137755.1, forward strand.
CTCGTTCACAGATGACGTCACGTTATTTTAGAAACTTTTCAACCACCCCATACCCTCTTTATCACGCAAAAAAAATCAAAATTGGCCTAGAAACGTCATTTTTTCTTCAATCTCTTCCCCCTAGAAGCGAGACGTCATTCATGAACGGCCCCTATCTTCTAAACCGCAAAACCTTTTCGAGATCCGGTTTCTGTTCTGACTAGCCTAGCCCTCAGGGTCATTCAATGCAGCTTTATGTGAGAGCTTTTTGGTTCTGTATTGACAATCTATAAGAAGTGTCCCGGAAAATCTTTCAACTCGAGCAAATCTAAGCCGAAAAGCTTTTTGAAAAGGTCATGATGAACACTATTGACTCTATTCAGCCGGACACCAGTAGCTCCCAGGATAAGTGGTGCGAAGGCTGGATTGTGATTTGCTTAATTTTATCTAGCGCTACATGAGCCAAGAAACTGATTTTTCGTATATTGAGTCAGTGGAGTGTCATTGAGTAAGACCCGTAGACCCATAATAGTACAACTTCCAACACGATTTTGATTTGACTTTGAACAGATCAGGTCAACTGAATTTGGTCTTTGGTGACCTGAAACCTCATTTGTGCTGAACCTGATCGATTTTGACCTTAAATTATGTGACCTGACTTGGTCCGAATCAACCTGTTTAATAGATTGCGGGAATTGTTGTTGTGACTACCGCAAATAGCAGTGATGGGAAGTCGGTCTTTAGAGCTACAAAATTCAATGAAGTAACAGAAGACTGACTTGCCGACAGCGTCAATCAGTGTCAATTGTGAGAAATATCGCTCAAATCCACGCTCTATTAACCTTTTTAACAAAGATTTGACGAATGTGCTACTTTGATGAGCCACATGAGCCACGGTACGGAAAACTCAGTTTGAGAAAGAGGTCTGTGGCAACGAAAATTCACAAAAAAATTTGAAAAATGAATCTAGTCATTCCAGGTTGAAACTGGAATAAGTCAGTTCAGATTAGCATAAATTTGAAACAGGTCAAGGCAAGTCCACTTCGAACTAGGTCAGGTTTCGGATTTTCATTTTCATGTCTTGTAAAAACCATGCGAGTCACAGAACACACGACCGATCATATCTACTCAAATCTACTACTTCGACGCTCGAACATTTTGGATGAATAATCTTTCTAGGTTGAAAAAGTTGTTGATTTTATCTATTCAAACAGTTAGCCTAGCCACTAACTCTATAACACACGTTCCCTGCGTAGATGTACACCATTAAACAAACGTTACCGTTACAACGGTTGACTAATTTATTGACTCAGTGTTCCACATTTTGTTCATCGAATACAAAATGAAACAGTTCACAGCCGTCAACGTTTCATGGAAACAAATATTCCTTAGTGTGCACGAAGTTTATACTTTCGACAGGTTTCTTCCTTTTTTACGGCTTTCCAACAAGCAAGGTAAATTTATTGTTGGATCGCGCTCACAACCTCAGGCTTAGGATAAGACGATATATATTCAAATTCATGTTGTCGTTATGCCACTTTATTGACCACAATTTTCGAAGAATTTTACACACAAAAAAATGGCACGCCAATATTTTACGTAATTCACCATTAGCTTCTTTTTGTATGGTGGAAAAGCTTAGGGAAAAAATATTTTTTTGTAAAATGCTTCGAAGTGAAAATTGTGTTGAATCCGTACAGCCAGAGCTGTTTTGTTGTGGAAATTGATGTACAGAAAATGTGCTGCTATATACCATGAATATCAAATAAATATTTATTCAAATTTAGATAGACAGAGAGCATTGAGAAAGGTTTTATGGGTGTCAAGCAATATAGGAAGCTTTGTTGTTATTCCTTGTATGTCTCAGTATAATATTGTGGTGAAGTTATTGAAGCTATTTCTGTAGAATAAATACAAAGTTAACGTGTAACGTACCAATAATATTACCGAAACTATTCATTTTGTTGGATTATGGAGCGTTCGTATATAGATTCCCACAATCGATAGCTTTAAAGCTTTAAAGAAGAACTGACAACGGCTTAACATTCTTATGTTGAAATTTTTATTGAGCAGAAAAGTTTTTATCCGTCTGCACCACTGTGGGACGATCGTTTCTTTCACATGTAACGCAGCAAAGTTTCATGAGAACCCATTGCTGAACACAATGGAAAAAAGTTTGGGTATTGAGTAAAAAGAAAATTGGAAAAAATTGACTCTATCCGTTGGAGTAGTCTTATCTCTCCTTACATTCAACACAAATCATTTCGCATTAATCGTTTTCACAAAAAGGGAAAGGCTTTTGTGTGAAGCCATCGTTATTGGTATGCCGACAACTCAAAAGTTCTATTTTATTGATATAATCAAATGAAGGAATTTCTCCACCCAAGTAATTCAGAGCATTTGCCGTTGATAGAACCAGACGGTTTTGCTGGTGTTATCAATTGATCATTTTTGAAATTCTCAAGTGCTTTCCACGATAGGTGTGTGCCTGTAAAATACCGATTTTGTCATTCAATCCCTTTTATTGTGCGGAAATTCATTCATTTGTTCGGTCGTTCGCTGGTGTACTATTCAAATGTACATCTCTATTACAATACAGGATACTGTCTTTGCTATCGCACATTTCGCCATTCGTATAAGTCAATATATCCGGTTAATTGAAAACCGCACAGGGAATGGAAATTTTTTACTTTATTGGTAAGTCAGTATCTCGGTCCTCGGGGAATCGTGTAGTCGAACATGTTAATCTAGAAAGCTCCAGCACAATATACAAATTTGTGTGCACGTTAGATGTTTGTCTTGATTAAGCACACTGACACATTTGTTACGTGCCCGGTATAGTCTCTGCATTATACGTGGTTGCTTGACTGGGAGTTTGAGAAAATCTAAAATTAAGTTCAGATGAATTACATTGAGTCGGCTAATGTATTCGATGTTATTTTCCCGTAAGCTCGAAAGTATTAGCGAATACCTCGACGAGCGCATATATTCAAAAACAGAGAAATAGTTTCTCTTGCAACAAACTTAATGCATTTTGTGAATTTACTGTTTGCAACTATCTTTTAGTAGCCCTCGGCATCGTAAAAAAACCTGTGAAAAATTATTTCACTTTGAATTCGTCCTCCTTCTTTCTACGGAATGTTCGATTTTATTCGAACGAACGCCTTGAGTTATTTCAGTTTGAAAGCTAAAGAAATGTATTTTGGAAAGGTGTTGGTTTAAATTCGTTGAAAATTGTTTCTTGCTTTAATTCACCTATTTTCCCTTTAAATGGAAAATTGAATTGTAGTTTTGTATGTTCGTCTGTTCTGGTAACGCTGTAGTGCCTGTTGTAGTGCTAGTAACTGTTCAGTGCTTTTCTCACCTGGAAGACAGAGGGTGACTAGAGAAAGTGGTGCGATAAGATATATTTCATTGGTAGATTTAGAGGGTATATAAATCATACAATTGATCAAATAAGAAAAGGCGGTAAATCAGTTTAACATGTCGGCAAGGTAGATCAAATTGTAGATAAAGTAGACCAAATATGGAGTTAATGCCTGGGTAAAGCAGTAAAATTTCTGTAAAAAACCAACTTGACGAAGTGTATTGTGCTTTTGTCAAGTAGAGCTTTCACAGAAACCTTACGCGAGGTGGGTGGTCATTCGTTATTCCCATGAGTGATTTCTCAATTATCTCAAAGAATTTCCCTAGTTTCCAGTAGCCTCAGTCAAAGCTCTATAATCATGCCTCCACTTGAACAAGCAACTTAAATTAAAATATTTTGATAACACAATCAACATTGTATCGGGCATCAACGAGCAGATTCTTTGCACTGTGTCCGTGTGGGTATTAAATTCGCCCGTTGATGTCCAATTCGATTCGACCTGTGTTAACAAAGCGTTCAAATTACTTACTCCAGTGAAAGTCAAGAGCTTTTACTGAGGCTACAAAAAACTAGGAAAATCCATTGAGATCATTGAGAAATCATTAACGAAGCAAGCAATAACTGATACCCGCATTCCAGCTGCCCACTCAACTTCTAGACCTCCATATAATTAGGTGCAGTTCAAAAATTGCACACGCTTGCAATCACGAACTTGAAACCCTTGCACCTCCAAATGTATGGAGAAACTATCAAAAGTGTATGAAGCTCCTCTCCCTTGTGAAAAGTGTGTAATTTATGAATGTCTCCTTCATAGGCAATTTTTCCAATAGCAATTTGAAATGACTTTCAGGTAAACATAAGAGGTCATTTCAAATAGTGCACTCACCTTAGGAGATGGATTGTTGAAAATGTACAAAAGAGTGCGCAGGGGAGAAGTGAAGAAGAGCAGGAGCATGCTCAATGCGCACTCCTTTTCACTTATTACTACGCAATACGAGTTTTTCTAAGATTCTGTGGGTACTGAACGTTTGAACAGAATTTGAATTGTTAGCACTGCATCAAGTATGATTTGCCAATGGTACCTTTCAATAATGTCGAAGCCTTTTTTGAAAGACTAATCGTCAGATTTGCCCTCGAAGCTTCAAGATCCTGCACGGGCGTTCATTTTCGATCATTTGCTGGAAAGGTCTCAAGAAGCGTACGAAAGCGTGCAGAAGGGTGGGGTCGAAAACTATCAGAAATTTAAGTGCGTACTATTTGAATGACCCCACAAAACTATCTCCAATCAGTTTAGATTTCGATCTAATTTTTATGTCTCTACTCCATTTACACGCCACATCATTATAATATCGTTTTGTTTGAGGTAATAATATACCGATTGACAATAACAGCTTCGTTATTGTGCTATAATGATGGCAAAATAATTATTTGCATATTTATGCAATAAAATGTACGTCTAACAGGAAACACAAACCATTATCTTTCAAACGCATAAATTCAGCTAGCTGTTGTATAAATCAAATCAAACATTATGCTCACAATCTCTGACATTGTCCTACCCAAATAGTAAATTCAATTAAACAATTTGCAAAACAATAAACCGTATCATATCGTTAAACGTTCCTGTCTCGTTTTACAGATGCCGTAGTAGTCGTGGTGAGAACTTGGATTGCATGGGTACAATAACTAGTCCGCACACGATGGAGTTAAATGGCTGCAACCGTACACAGCAACGCAGCAGTAACCGTGAGAATTGGGGCAAAATACCGGATCAGCAAAATGGTCATAATCATCAGGTTAGTAGATCTTTTATCGAGACAACATAGGTCATCTTATCTAAAAATTATGTATGTTCGTTTTAGACACCATCCAGTCCGACGTCGAGTCGCAAAGATAAGGGCTCGCCAAGCCATTCCCGACGCAGTACATCGTCTTCAAAAAGTGGTCAAAGTCGCACCAAAGGTGTACCGCAAAGTTTTGGCTATGTGAAACGAACAAATGGATCGGCAGCCGGTACTATTACAGCTACTGATGCACAGCAAGCAATGATGATGAATGGTGGTCGAACGGCACACGTATCTGCAGTGCCGCGATCGAATAAAGTCAAAGTATCCGGTGGCACTCAAACTTGTACATCCGATTTACAATCGAAAATTCCGCCAAACACTCAACACCGAAGCTTTTCGTTGACCGGACCGGGTGCCGCACAATTGAGTCAATCGATCCGGGAAAGGTTATCGACCGGTTCGCATAGTTTACCGAAACAAGCATCTGATTTACATGTCTTCCAACATAGGTAAGGTTTTTCATTTTTGTCTTGTCTTGAGTCAATTGCCTGTAAATTAACTTATTGCAGAATATCGAACAGAGGATCCGTCAAATTAACCGATGGTAGTCTATCTGACACCCAAGCTTATGCAGAAGTTAAGACTGACTACAGTAGCTATGCAATGTGGTTGAAACACAGTAATACAGCTTCTAGCCGCTTGTCAGAGGGCGACTCATTGGAGAGTTTGGGAATTGGATCACCGCGTGGACATAAGATGATCCAAAGAGAGTCACCCTATTCGAATAGTCCTCGCCTTAATAGAAGCAACAGCATCAGGTATTGATTCAGTGACTTCACTCTTCGCTTAATTGGGATCATTCATAAATGACGTCCACTTTGAAAGGAGATCTGACGAGGTGTTACACACCATGTTAAAGATATAGGAAAAGCGATGACAGTCGGAAGCATTTTAAAAGCATAGGACGTCATTTATGGATGTACCCTTACTCTCTTAATCAGATGCAGCAGAGATACCGAAAAAATTTGAGCCTCTTGCTCATGAAAATTGTCTCCGCTAATCTGGTCTAACATGAATCGTCTAAAATTTTCTTTTTCTTTCTAAAAACAAAAGCTATCTGAAAGAAAGGACTTACCCCAGGTATCTAATGTGCGATGAAATGTTCAACGTTGAACGTCTGGCTTATTAGAACATTCGATGTGCTTTTATGCTTCTAAGTTTACAAATGATTCACAGTCTGACATTTACATTAAAACAGATGTTCCCCAATGGACAATAACATCGTGCGTCCTATCAGCATGTCACGGCTAAGCATCTGTTATCGATAACAACGACAAAAATAAATTGAAATTTCTGGCTAAATCGGTCTTATAAAAGCCAACTGCTTGCTCAAAAAATTGAAGTAGAAGATTCGAAGTGCTTTGACCAAACGAAGTAATAGATTCGGTAAAAATACTCGGTTGTTATGCTTGCCGTCGTTAACAGGTTGCGCATTGATATTTTCTTCACAGCTTAATTTTGCGGATTATGGTGGCTGTTCAGGTGCCAGTATGAATTGTGTTTGAGATTGCCACATAAATGTTGGGGTCTGCGGATACGATTCCGTTGAAAATATTTTCTGCACTTCAAAAAGGATTTTTTAGAAAGAAATTCTAAGCATTTTTCCACTGTTCGTGGGCCTACACATTTTGAAGTGCTGGTGTATTGCTCTTTTCTCAACGCACCAGGCATCAAAACTATTTTTTTAAATGGACTATTGGCCATTTGTTCTGTTCAGTCGAGACGCAGTGGCATTACACCAACACTGCCTCGAGTAGGCTCATTTGAAATCTCTCCTGGTTCCCTACTTGGTGGTGTGTCTCTTTTCATAGCGACAATCACATCTGTTACTAGTTTTGTTGAAAGTTTTGATGCAGAATCTTAGACTTCAATTGTTAAATACGTTCCTCAGTTAATATAAGGGAAGACTGTTCATTGCGACTCGCTCGTTTTTTGTTTTCATATTCGATAACAGAACAGGGTATACGTCAAACTGTTTTATTTGACCTTTCGCTTGCTTATCAATGTCTCATTTATTGTCTCTTCATCACACTATGCCATCTTCTCCACATCAACGACTCCGTCTCGACACAATCGTCTTTTTTTAGTGTTCCAACTTAATGCCATCAAAACGACTGAATAAAATCAATATCGAAACTGAAGTGGCCGAAGCTTTTGATTATTTATTCGATTGAGTGTCCTGTAAATGGCAACACTTAGAACCAATATCCATTTTAATTTCGATATGTGAACAGCTTATTTACACAAAGTGGATCTAATCGTTGTTGACAAGTGAATACCTATGGAACATGGTACTGAATGTTTCTCTAACGAAAACACCAATACAGCGACTATCATTGGGACTTTCATCGTGGTGTTAGGATTTTTCCTTCGTGCGGAGTGGATTCCCTCATTGTCTCCACTCAAATGTGGTGGGAAAATGGCATGTTTTTGACATTTAATTTGACGACAATTTAGAAAAGAAAATGTATATTTATTGCCCCTCTCATGTGAAAGTTAAACATTACATAGCAGTGAACTCACTTCGAAAATGATCCGTTACATGGCGGGCAGTAAACCAGATCGGAAGCTGCTGCTTACTTCATTAATTCGGAAACAATTTTATGTCAAAAGAAAACTCACCTCTTTTCTTCATAGACTTACTTACGTAACTGTTTTTCGTCAAGAGTAGTTCCGTACCTCGCAATAAGCTTGTTCGAAGTTACAGTTACAATGTTTTGACCATTTTAGTTAAAAAATCGACTCGGCCACTGTTTCCCTTGGAGGTGTGTATTTAGGCTGTTTCATAGAGAGCATTCAGTCAGAAGAAATTTGAAAGATGATGTAATAGACTGGTTATTCGTTTAGTGAGTGATAACGGTCAAAAAACTATGTGTTCACGTCGCTTCACTATGGCCGAGACCTTCTATCTTATTCGAAGTTCCCATTTTCATCCTCGATAAGCCAATAACTATCTATTGCCGTTTGCTCGATTAGAAATTGAGAAAAGTAGGAGAAGCGGCACAATCATAACACAACGGGTCCTTCAACTGATAGTCGCTGTATTAAGCGAAAGATGAACATTGCGTTCGATGCGATGTTCAATGTCCATATAAAACGTTCCCAACATTTACAATTTGCATTAGAGAGCAAATGTCCACAATAATTATGCTGCTGCTGGACAATGAAGAAAAATGTTCCCATGAAAAATGCTGGGATGAAATTCACTCAATGTGTCGTGAACAAAGTATTAGCATTTCCGGATGTATAATTTGTGCATACTGTGTGTCAACGTCAACTGAATGCAAATTTCAAAAAATATCAACCGGAGACTTTGAAAGCTAATGAAGTATTGAAAACTGTTCCGTTCGTTGCGTTCCACTTCGTCTGCTTCAATTAAGTGCAGTTAATTTTCTTATTGTCTGAATTTACAGTTTATGAATTTGAGATTATAATCTTTGAGTCATGCAGCAGCGCAGCGATGATGTTCTTTTGAATTTTTGTATTTTAATGCACCCATTGCGACACAGTAAATGACTTGCAACTTATTGTGCTATCAGTTTTTGCTATTTTTCTCTTTATTTTTCTGTCTTCTTTTTCGCTTCTGCTTAACTGTTCATTGAATTAAAAGTAGAAAAAATTGGGTCACTAACCGAACTGAATTCACGTATAGATCAACGAAATCGGAGAAAATGTATCCGTCGATGTTGTCACGTGGTCCAGATGTTGATATTGAACCATACTACTGCTTACCCGTTGGAACGATACCATCTTCGAATCCAGTTGCTTGGAGTCAGCCCACATCGCCGACTCCACCGAATCGCGGTTTCGGAGGACCACTGTCACCCACTCATACTGGGCATCGATTAACATATCCCAAGAAAAACGATGATGGTAAGCTGAATGCGGACACAATCATGCTGTTATTGCGTTTGCTAATTTTTTGTTTTTATGAAACAGCCCACGGAAGTGCAGCATCACTACTTTCGGGTGGCTCATCTTTGTATGGTTCGGCAGAGGAGAGACAACTCCATGAAGTGAGGCGATTGAAACGGGAACTGGTTGATGCACGTGATCAAGTTATGAGCCTTTCCAGCCAGTTATCGACAAATGTGAGTACAGTTCAATCTATTAATCTTATGACAACCAAATCGTCTACGTACAAAATATCCTTAAACTCTGCCACGACTACATTAGCGTTTGAGTGTATACTTCTGAAGTTTCTATGCAATTCTCTGATAGAATTCACACCAATTGCAGTGTCGTATGAACTATGAACTGATTTTAAAGCACTAGCGCGATAACGAATTTCTAAGTGTTTTTATCGCACTAGTGTGAAAAAAACCAGAAAATAAATATGAAAAGACTATGGACCTCGGCTTTACCTGGACCTTTTAACTTTGCATCTCTGTTATGTCCAGTTGATTGTGAAGTGCTTTATAAGAGACACTGGATGTGTAATTGTCACACGAAGCGGCAGGTCCAATGTGACGATACATATCAATCAACTAATGAAAGGGACTGCCCATAGACGACGTCTACTTTTTTCAGTGCTGTCAGCATATTCCAATCACCAATAACTCGATAAATATGCATTTAAGGAAGTGAACTATGTGTTCTACTCACCCATTTAGGGGGTCTTTTGTGGGTGGAACACATAGTTGGCGCATATTCATCGACTTATTGATGATTTAAATGTGCTGGAAGCACTGACAAAAGTGGACGTCATTTATGGACAGTCCCAAACATTTAGCACGGACTCTGTTGTCTGTTATTGAGCTACAAAACTTGCATAGTTCGTTGTGTTATTGTAGTAAGATACTTGAGCAGACTAGAGCGTTTAAAAATACTTTTTGACTCTACTGCAAATTACTTTGGACTTTTGCGACACGGTAGTACAATACAGCAGTACTCATGTTAACAGCGTGTAGTAATATACAGCTTACAGTATCCGAACCGAACCGAATTGAAATCAAGAAGAATTTCTTGTCGTTGTATCTGTGCATGATCCTTGGTCCATAAAATTTTGTTTAGTGTGGGCTTGCGTCACGGCGCTTTACTAACGAGGTGCCATGATTTGTTGCCGTTCGACGATTTAGATAGACATCAGAGATCAGAGTATAAAACAATTGGTGTCGTATGGTGACAGCATCAATATACAGTGACATAAAAAGTCTATTTCCATTCTGAATTCCCTATTTCAATCAGCAAATTACATTTTCAATTACCATCTAAACGGCACACACTTGGTAACATAAACACAAGGTTCTGTGATTCCATTCCTAATTGAGTGTCGAAAAAATTATGAATAAAAAACCAGATACCGACTCGACGGCGCCAATGGCATCACAAAAACTAAATAAGTTCGTAACAATAGAATCGATTTATTTTAACCCCATCTGAAACGGCTACCCCCATTACGCATCGCCATTAAGAAGAAAATTCGCTTGACTACAAAGGAAATTGGATTCAAACCGAGACGAAAAATTCGATAGAAATGATTGAAATTAGTTCCTAACTAGCAATTTTACACTCTAAACCACAACAGCGAGACTCTGGTCTGTTGATGAAAATTTAATAAAAGAAAAAACTCATGAGAATTTCGTTGTTGTTTTGATACAGTTCAATTTGCTGAATCTGCTCTTTTCGTTACAACATTGATTCTATTGTAAAGTCAAACGGTGTCAAATGTTCTACCATGTTCGGTTATTGATCTTGCACATAAAATTGATACTTTCCCTTGTATAGCTTCTTCAATGCATAGCCCTACAATGATGTTTTGAATTTCAATCGAATGAATTCAGTACACAACATCAATTTCACTCAACATTATTTGTGTATTCACCAGTGCCAGTGTGACTTGTCTATATTTTATCGTCCGTGTTTTTTTTTCTCTTTATCCATCTTTTATTCTCGTATTATTGTCCAGTCGCACGCTACACACTCCAATGATTCAGTGTCCGTAGGAAGCGTTCCTAAAGTTGCTTACTGTTGGAAAATGTAACGACATAATTTATTGTATTCGAAATGCTCTTTTCTTGTTTGCAAATGTAAATTTCTTTTGCTAGCAGAGAATATTTTGCCAGGATATATGTTACCAATTATACCAGTTACAAGTTCCACGGACATGGAGGAGGACCCGCACGAGTAGTGTCGCACATAAACTAGCTTAGTTCATGAAATCTCATCAGGGTTCGAAAATCAAAATCACATCACATTGTTGACATCACATCAAACGTGATCATAACGTTAGCGTGATTATCAAATAACATCAACTAGCTGCGGCGGTGAACATCAAGTTGATCATCAAATTTTAGGTTTGACCATCAACCAGAAAAGTTGATAAAACTGTTTTGATAAAATGTGTACTGTTTCATTGTTGTTCCTTTCCACTGACTATTCTAACAGTTGATGTGTGTTCCAATAAATTTGTCGCCGTAATGCGATTCAGACCGGTGAGTTTGTGATATGAAAAAATTGTTCTGCGAATGTCAAAATAAGTTTTTTCGATGGGGATTTCATAAGCCGTTAAAACTAAAATAGAATTTCTCGAGATCAAAGAAAAAGACGAAAAACGATATTGAGGCCTTCCGGTCATGTCGGAAAAATATATTTCCTTTTTAAATTCACTATCAAGCGCAATCGCTAAAATATTGTGGTGGCAGACAATTTATATATTAAATCGTTCATAAACAGTCTGAAATCGTAAAACCACCAGGAGATTTATTTTTACATCACCTATGCCATTATTATTCTCGCGTCCTTACGTTCCCTCTGCATATGTCTCGCTCCACGGACCGTTTTTGAGTCCAAAGAACATCACATATCATGACTACTTCAAAACGATTGTTGTGGCTTGCCTATTTCGGCCATTCTATTTAAACGCATCCCTTGTTTAAATCGCTTACAGCAATTTCGAAAGTCCTAATTTCAAAAATGAACTGTGGAAAAAATCAGCTGAAGTTTACTCGAAATATGAGCAAAAACACTAAAATAAAAAATGGCGTCTGGCAGCCATTTTCCTAGGTCACCGAAAACCATTCTATCGCTTCACGGCTTTTATTGTCTTTCAAACAAAGAAACTTTTACGAAATTCGGATGAAATTTACTCGAGATACAGAAGAAAAACCTAAACTCAAAAATGGCGACTGGTGGCCATTTTATCAGGCCACTCAAAAGAGTTCTACCATCTTACGGTCATCACTACCCCTCAAAGAAACAAAAAATTCGTGAAATTTGGATGAAATTTTTTCGAGATGTCGACACGAAACTGTTCGACCGAGTATTTAGAGCAAGGCTCACTAAGCCGGAGGTTTAGAACAAAGGATCACGGATCCAAAAAGCCTTATCTAATCTAATCTAAGACTCACTTTACAGGCTCTGAGCACTACCGCGGGTAAATATGCGAGCAACTTCAATTTGACCTCGAAAATATCACTAATTCGACCGTACCTCTGGATCCACTCGAACGATTTCGCTCATCTTCGAACTTGAACGGGCAGTAGAAATACAAATGGAGAAAAAATAATGCCGTGCCACTCAAATTATTCTGTTCACGGACAAGAGGACATACATTTTGTTATTGTTGATTTTGCATCTAGAGGTGACAGAAAGTTTGCCCTTACTCAGAGATTCAAATTCAACGTGTTACAAAAGTAAGAGTGAAAGCATAAGACCCTCTTACTTCGTACAAGTCGAAAAAGTACAGAATATTCTATCATTCCATCACAACGAGTATTGTATGCATTGTGTGATGGCTACATTGTGTTACAAAACTCTTTGGCAAAGTAAATCTCAAGAGTTGGCCACTTAATATTCATTTTCGATGTTCATTTATTCCATGTTTATCTTTCTCATATGTTTCTGTATAACCTCTTAACAATTCGTCCTTGCTCACTCAATTGCCATTTTAACTTTGTACATAATGCCGTAGACGGTAGACTTTCCGTCCCCCTGTGTGCAAATGTTACTCTCAAAACAAAAAATCATAATAATCCCATGACATAGATAAAAATGAATTGGAAATAAAACTGAACGAAACAGAGAAATCTGCTTTTATATTTTTTTGCTGGCGCCAGCAACTCTTTTTTCCGGCAGAGAGGGTGGAGAAGGAAAAACTTACAGAAAAACCCGAAATATGAAATCATAAATCGTTGAAGCTCTGCTGCAAAGGTATTGAACTTTTGCCAAATTACAATGCCGTGTGTGTAATGTGAAAGTTTTTTGCCATATTATGCAAGGGAAAAATGGAAGTAATTCAACTTGGCAGCAATGTTGGATTGACATATCTATTAGCGATAGTGGTTTTGCTATGCATTCAGCAACGATTTTTTTTCCTATTTATGACGAACGACTATGGTTTTATTGTTGGGAGGATTACATTAGATGAAAAACTAGGTTGAACCATGCAGTAGCATGTTCGAAAAACTGTGGGTAGCTTTTTGTCAATAATGAAACGGTTTCGTGGACGTCAGAATTCAGTAGCTATACTCGATTCAAGTCAAATGAAAATTGCATTATATTATTAGTGCATTTTCCATTCAACACAAGATGGGTTCAGCTCCGGACCTGACGTCCTAGAAACTATTCGAATAGTGAAACTTTT
>JANTFA010137756.1:0-12661 GCA_026413405.1 Phytosciara flavipes
TTATAATCAAGGGATTCCATATTTGCTTCTTGTTTATTAGCGACGGTGTGCTGTTAATAGCCTACCATCAAATTTAATATTTTCGAATGAATAAATTTGTGTTTTATCATTACGGAATCCATCAAGGCAACAGCCATCGTTTTAGCCATCAACCAGTAGCACAGTGATAGTGTTGTCACTGCATTTAATGATTTAAATTTATTGCACTTCATTGGTTGGGTTTTTATTGCACGGTAGTCGCATGAATTTTACGAACTATCAATCGAATCAATCGACAAAGATTTTGTGACATTAGCATATGCATTAAGCAACAGAAATTAAAATTTCTTTTATTAGACTTCGAAGTAGACCTATAAAATTGAAGAAGCTTACCCACTGGACAAGAGCATTAACATGGAACGTGAATGTACCAATTCTCTGTGAAAATGCCGTTTCAAAAGACAAATCGCCGTTAAAGGCGAACGAGAATGTTTCAGCAAGTAAATTGATTTCTAATCGTTTGTTATGTGGGTCAAAGAGCACAAAAACTAACGCATGGGCCGATGATATTCAGCCAAAACATTGGATGGAAAAATATTCCGTTGATGATGTGACTTGCGATTGTATTTGGATTAATAGGATGCAGGAACTGCTAGACAGGTTTGATTGGTTGCTACTTTCTACTAAGTAAAGCATCTTCCATCCAGATGGTAGCTAAATTGAGCCAGAGACTGTAGAAAATGTTGCATTTTAAGATGCGCGTTAAAAGCACCAGCCACTCCTTTCAACACTTGAAGTAATAGATTCAGTTATATAATATGGTGGGTGGTACATACACAACATTGAGATCAAAAGTCCGTCTTTTCCATAAGTCAAAGTGACGTCTAAAATGTCAAACGAATCTTTTTCTGAATAGATCGAAAAGAAAATTTTCACTCCTCCTCAATTTCATAATTTCAAAACAAAAAATTGGTTTGACATTTTAAACGTCACTTTGACATATGGGAAAGACCGGCTTTTGATCTCAACTTTCTCATGATTAAATCCAGGATTAAATAACGTCAAATACTTGGCTTGATTTAAGTAAGAACCGTACTCGCTTTTGTGAGCTTTCCAATGAGAACTTCGAACATCGAGGACTTTGACTCACTTCGTGGGCTCGTCCTAATATGTACCACCCTTTCCACTCTCCTTGATTTATATAAGTTACTCTGATACCTTGTATAGATCAGTGTTGGGCACACTACTTGGCTTACGTACACGTCAGAAACGATTCAATAGTCTAATAGATTTCGTATGAAGCTGCTTCATTGAAGCAAAGAAATTGTTCAGAGGTAACCCTGAAATGTCTGTGTTGACCTGATCCTCGAATCTAGTGATCAGATGTGGCTTGGCAGTGTTCAACCTAGAAATCTGTATCAAATTGACAGGTAACGTAAAACCCTGATTGTTTTCAGTGGTGTCAGAAATATGATCCATTTTCTACCACAGTCGATTATGATCTACTTGTTCTGCAATTCAATTTTGTAGTCTCTTCACTTGCGTACTACTTACTAGTTGAATCAACGATAGAAATATTCATCTGTGACTGCGACTTACCTGCAAAGAAAAAAGAAAATTTTTTGGTTAATTTCTCTTGGCGTTATAAGACGAGATATGGACACATGGTATGTGTGTACAGTGTACAATCGTTTTGTATTTTATGTAAAAGTCTTTAGAGTACAACATTCGACCAAAAAAACCTCGCTCATTCGGATTATAAATTTAATAGCAACAACAAAAATCAACAAAACGAAAAATGTTTCACAAAACTACCGTGAACGTACCAATGGAAATGATACCGTATTATACAATCCAGTGTATGGCTGGAGCATTTTGCATACAATTAAAATTACACGGACTCAATGTATAACAACACACACCGAAAATCTATTTATCTATCTGGCTAAAAATTTGAAAGTATAATTTCGGATCGGATACTACGTTATAGAGTCAGTCCCAATGTTTGAAATAATTTTCTGCAACATAATACAATATAATTGAAAAGAAAGGTGCGCGCGCGTATATTTCTATCTATCAAAACTAACCAAATAGTCCATATGCCATGTCATGTTCGGTTAAATGTTACTTTTCAATAAGATAGAATGGGTCAAATGAAAAAAATAATTTTGTGTTTACATTGGAGCTGTTCGTCTCTATCCTGTTGTTTGTGAAAGCAAACGGTTCACGATCGAATTAATGAAATTGTCTGAAACACCACACAGAGCTGTTACAACGAACAGCAAATCAAAATTTATTGATTTTATTACACCGACAAGCCATTTTTTCCCCCGACCCATCCGAAGCTCTTTTTCATTTCTATTATCATACAAAAAGCATAATTATGTTACAATGTTGATTCTTATGTGGTGTGTTTCAGACATTAGGTTGTTATGTATCACAATATTTTTGTACCTACCAGATCGGTATTAGATCGTTGGAGAGACTAATATTAGTGAAGGAAAAGAAGAAACATAGGGAGGACCCATACGAGCACGAGCAGTGTGCGACATGAACTACCTAGTTCATAAAAGGAATTCAACATCTCAAAGCTACTATACGTAACACTGCATCTTTCGATCGTTCTATTTAATCTCATTCCTTAGCAAGAATTACTCACCGCAATTTCGAAAGTCCCGTACGAAGTCGAATTTGAAAATAAACTCTGAAGATAATCCACCAAAATCAGGTGCAATTTACTTGAGACTTAGACAATCACAATGGACATGTAACAAGGATGTAGCGACTAAAATCAGATGCACAGCTGGAACTTCGAAAGCATTCTTTGTTCCACTAGGACACCAGGGCAGCACACTGAGCCCACTACTCTTTAACATTGTCATTAACTTGTCCGAGTCAATGTAAGAACTTCTGCTAAGCGTGCTATTCGCTGACGACTTTGCCCTAGTAAGCGAGAGAGCAGCAAAGCTTCAACAAGTATTTGACAAGGGGCGGAATATCCTTGAAGATCATTAGTTAAAAGTTAGTGAGTCAAAGGCTGAATACATGTTCCTGCCATTTAGGGACCCACAAGCCTCATCGCCAGAAAAAATGATCAACGGGAACTTCATGCCAAAATGCACTAGCTTCAAGTATCTTGGTTCAATAAACAACAAGATGGGAAATTGTGACGAAGACGTGAGTCATAGGATCAGTGTGAGCTCGCTTAAATGACGATAAAATTCAGTAGTATTATGCGACAAGCGTATGCCACCAAAATTCAAGGGCAAAATCTACTCAAGGATCAATGGTGGTATGACCTGCTCTCACTTATGGTTCAAAATGCTGGAATATGTATGAGAAGTTTGACAGATATCTGTCGCGTGTCTCTTGGCGTCACAATGTTGGATCACATCAAGAGTGAACAAATACGAGGCGCGTTGAACATGAAAGAAACCATCGTCGACAATATCAAAAACGAGAGAAACGAATGGCTTGCTAAAGTCTGCACAGAGTTTGCACAGAGAAAAGTTCTTTCGATAGACATCTCTAAAGTGAGTAAAAGGGGAAGACCAACGCACAGTTGGGCTGGCCCAAATGCGACAGCGACAGAAGCGCTTCACTGTGGTCGAACTATAATACAAGAATCAACACGACATCTATTGTTGAAGACCTTGCAACATTTCGTTCACAACGCAAAGCCTTTCAACTGTCGTGGTATTCAAATGGTTTTTCTCGTATTGTTCGACGATAGATGGCAGGTCGATTTCAGTAAAATAACCGAAATTCACCGCAGAAACTATGCGTCGTACGCGCATCTGACCCTTTGTTTGTACACTTTCGAAGTGACCACCGATTGTTTGCCCTTACTCAGGGATAAAAACGAGCTACAAAGGTAAGAGTGAAAGCATAAGACCCTCGTACTTCGTACTTCGTACGGGTGTCTAAACAGTTGTACACCTTAAGCGTACAGTGTATAAAATAATGTTGCTGTGATATTAGGTAAGCTATATGGTTTTACTGTTCCGTCCATATTCAACCGTATAGTTACACACACACAATACACGTTTACACGTTATATCGATTTCACAAAAATATTTATAAAAGTTCCGAGAGTATTTACCAAACACAAAAATTTTACAGAATAAAAAAAAGCAAATTTTATTGTACAATTGGTATATAACGTTCACTTCGTAGTGGAACACAGTCTTCATCAGTTATGAGAGTTTCTACATTATTACAAAAGTCTCTAATCCTACAATACATTGTACTAGAGTGCCATGGTATTGCGCGTACCGTACACACAAAGAGTGTATTAAATTCATTTAATAAAATTATCTTTATTACTTTTGCGGTTGCTGTCATATCATACTAATATCAGATTACATTTCTGTCTCGGAAATGATTCTTTTTTCAAATTCATACAGTTACCAATAGAGCACATACCTTATCCAACGGAATTGGGTACGGACAGATCATCGATTTTCTAATGGATCTCATTCTATCGGAATTTCAATCATTTCAACGTGAAACATTATTCTAAGCAAAATAATTGGTCTACGGTATGCCTCTGAATTGCAGAGATTTTTTGTTTTGAATAAAATTTTGTTTACAAAATATGACCTCAAATCGACCCAATTTTGTCAGCCGTCTTAAATATGCCCGAGGCGAAATGCAGTCGCGATAAATATGTTTATGTGTGAGGTGCTCTCCGTAGCAACAACTAAATGAGTAGCGAAATGTTTGATTGAAAAATTGGATTGAATTAATTTTGAATCTAAACTATAGGTCCGTTACTTTGTAAATGAGAGGCTGTCTGTTTCGGAGTAGAAAATGCTTAAATTGATGTCCAATGTCCCACTTGTTCCGTGATTATATGTGCCTGCAAAGTCTCGCATGAATTCAGTGCAAAAATCTAGTACTTCAAAATCTATTTTTCTTTTTCGTTCATAAATGACGTCACGCTTTTAGGTGGAGGGGGTTCCATCAAATTTGTGTCAATTTCGACTCATTTTGCGTGACGATGCGGATGACCGGTGCTGAAAAGTCTCAGAAATAGCGTGACATCATTTGTGAACGGCTCCTGTTGATTTATTTATGCAGATGCTACAAAGTCCAGTAAAATACCTAAGTGTGGTAGAGACAGAGGATGCGCTGACTCCACGGCATAATAAAAAGTTTTTGAAATTGAAAATACTCTGAATAATGAGGCGACACTCATATGCCTAAGAGTTTCATCTGACACTCACAAAGCAGACGAAATCAAACGGAATAATTGCCAAAGATTAGTCTGCAAAACTTTTCTATTTAACTGATCCATCAACAATGTAATTTACACAGCAGTTCTACTTAACTCAAACATTTCATGGGAACGCATTCGTAGATTTTCTTCATATTTTTTACTGCTCTTTATGAATTTTCCGCATTTGATTCTGTTGTGACAGATAACATTCCATTTCCACTATAAAAATCGCACAATTCCATATGACAAACAAGTCTGTCTGGATGTGTACAATTCCACACACAACACCCACACAATGTCCTTTCGGATTGAAATATTCATCAGAGTCAAAAATGTATAGCGTTCGAAAACGAGCAGAACAAAATCGTCATAAGCTCTGTTAAAGAATGTTGAACAACAGTCAGTCGGAGAGTCAGTCATCACATAGGTAGGTATATCATACGATTTCGAATTCATTATAATAACTTCTTCTTGTTCTTCTTCGGCTTGTTTACCTGAACATTTTTTCTCATGTGCATCCCATCCAGACAATAAATACTCGTACAATATTATCTCATATCAACCATAATGTAAGATAATTTATTTTTCTATCAAACCATTTTTTATGCGTTATGGTGCGCTGGTTGCTTGCTTGCTTGCGCTGGTGTATTTTAAAAACAATTTAGTTTAGAAGTTTAAAACACAAGACATATTATCGAATAGCTCATGTCGTACTGTACGTTATTTTGTCGTCGTTTTATACATCTTCTTCTATACCAACATTTAAAAAGTTCACAAGAATTAAAAAGATAGAAAAACATAAGAATGAGGACCCGTAGGACCCTTAATAGTTCAAAGTCGTCTTCAAACTACACTGCATCTTTAAATGTAAATAAACTTTTCGTTATCTTTCACAATGTCAGACGTATCGCGATTGTATTCAGTAAATCTGTTACTTCGCTTCTTTGAATCATTCTGTTTTGAGCGATTCGAAGTCTTTTACTTCATTCGTTAAAACATAAATATTTGTATATAATAGAACGCTGTGCCGAGTTATTCGCTGTAATCAGTTGGAATATGCCGAACAATGCCGAAAGTTTCTAACGATGTTAGATTTGTACTTACAGCGTGATAACGTTCGTTCATGCAGAAAAAATGTACCCAGCTGTCATGATCGTTAATCAGCTACATTACTTCATTGAACAGTATCAACGAAAACAGTCAATTAACACGATAATTGAGAACATTAGTCATTGGTAACACGTAAATTTGATCGGGAAAACTTGAAAAATTAGATGGCACTGGTCAGAGTCACCGGTCACGAAGGAGTGCCACCCAACAAATGTCCACTTTAAAATCGATGCATTTTAAGGGACATACCATTAGAACAATATCGAGCTTGAAACATTGATTTACGTCAAATAATAATATGAATTCTCAAAATTCGAAAATTACCGAGCCAATCGTAGCTTTAAGTATAACCTGTGAGTGACAGGCTGTCATATGCTATCGACGAGAACGACGAACATAAATGACAAGCTCTGTGTAATGCGGTTTTTTATATAGTCAAGTCAAAACAATTGAAGTACAAGACTCGAAATCAACCGATTGAAAATACTTTGATCGAAAGAAGTAATAGACCCCAAAATAGCACTGATAGTATGCTTGCCGTCTGTGACTGGTTAAGATGAAGTTATTAGTATCATGCGACAGAATCTTTCACTTCGATTGTTTAATAGAACATTACGTTCCTGCTTCCAAATTGGTGTTTTGACTAGTAGGAAAGCTACTTCCAGAGCCGCGAGAAATGTATTGCCATTCGTCAACACAACAATTTGGAAGCCTTCACCGAGCAGAAGCTCGAAGTAAAGCTCCGAACAGGTCAGGTTTTATGTGAATTATGACTTGAAACTTGTCAGGTATACCTGAAAATTTGTATTTGTTTCAGGTCATGTTTTATAAATTCGGCTTCAGGTCAGGTTTGCTTTTATAAAATTACCAAACCTATTTTGGTTTTTCAGGTCGACCCATTTCTTGAACGCGTTCGACAGATTTCGAGCCACAGCTCGTAAAAATGTGGAATCTCAGTAGAGAAAAATTGTCAACCGAAAACTCTGGGACTTCCATTGTTCAGAATTGTAAGACAAAATTAGACAGAACTTGTTTTCGATATCTTAAGAAGGGAAACTTTGAATTCTTAAAACCAAAATACTGAACGCATGAGACCCTTTCGTAGGTCGTACGGGTCCATAAAATCCTACACTCATTTCATACTTTATTGTACTTTATGGTACAGCACCACATTACTATGTTATATATAGTTAAAATAGAAGGTGGTATGCATAACATAGCAATAACACATTATTAGAGGAATCTCAAAAACTCATAAACTCTGTGTAGATATAAGCTCGGGATTCCATCCACTCCATACTACAACTCGCATATCGGTATTAAAACGATGAATAAAATAAAAGAAACACAAATAATAATGAAATGAAAAAATATAAAAAAGAACACAACAAAAATCAATGACCTGACGTTACAATAATATAAATTGTGTACAGTATGTGTCTATGTATCGCGCGTATACACGTCACACAGAGCTTTTATACCTTTTCATACGTAACGAATAAAAATGTCGAAGTAAAATAAAGAGAAAAATAAATAATAAAATGAAGACAAGAAGATGAAGACAAGAAGAAATTGTTTCTTCTTCGTTTGTATCTTTCATTGGAACATTTTTTGATGTAAGGAGAAGAAATTATTGTTTTTCCATTCGAACCGAAATGCCAATGCAGACGAGAGATGCAGAGTAATTAAAAAATTATTAAATTTACCAGATGGAATGCCGATAAAGATTGTTATGCCGTTTGTTCATTCCACACTTCTTCTTTTTCTCGTAGCGCACACACATGGAATGCACATTAAAATTCGTTCTTATTTCCGAAAGAAATAATTTCTAGTCCAAAAAA
Source organism: Phytosciara flavipes (assembly GCA_026413405.1). Lineage (NCBI taxonomy): Eukaryota > Metazoa > Arthropoda > Insecta > Diptera > Sciaridae > Phytosciara > Phytosciara flavipes. Next base: position 8,152 of record JANTFA010137756.1, read on the forward strand.
CAGAACAACAACGTTAGTTCTGAACACATCAAAGCGAGGGTGAACTACTCCGTTCCGCAATATTTCCTTTAATCACATTATAGTCAGTTCCTTTGGTTCCTTTCCAGCTAAATCTCTTAACGCGTATGTGGAAACTCCTTTGACTGTGCTTTTCCACTGAAAGCTAAAGGTTTATGCGATTTACTTCTCACTGACTGTGAATATACCCACTTTGTGATAGGCATTGAAAAATGAAGAGTTCATCCACTGGGTAAAACGATTTCAGAAACGGCAGAAGTATCACGATTGTTTTCGGCAAATCTGAATTATTTTCGTCAAATCTACTACTTTGTTGGAAGCATTCCATTTCGTTCGATTCGAAGTCTTTTACTTCATTTGCTACAACGTTAATTTGTGTTATAAAGGAAGTGCCGAATTAATCATTCATTACGGTCATCATTGTCGATAACAAATGACTGCATGATTTCTGAAAGTGGTTTATATTCGCTTGGATTTCTTTCGCAAATAAAGGAGCAACAAGTGCCAATAATACGAACAAGTTGTGATCAAAATAAGTCTCCACTCCGTACATTATGTACAGCTCGTACCAAAATTTATTTTATCAACCCACGAAATCATTCAATCAAGTAACCAATAAACCACTGACAATTTTGTTTTCCACGCAATCCATGGAATTTGCCGCTTGACGATTGTTTGCAATAAGAATTGTTGTTACGATACTTTCAATGGAGTATTCAACAGAACGAGGGATATTTTTTTTGAAAGTGGATATGCTTCTGTCGGACCTATTTCGTTGAATTCGGTACATTATATGCCCAGATAGTCCTGAGTCTAAAATAGTCCACCTAAATAGTATGGAACAGGTGTGAGACAGTGAGATAAGAATCGAAGGTCGAAAATAGGCTGCTTTTTGTCGGTGAGTACCTGTCGCTACAGACAGTGGAAGTACGTGAGATAGGGTTGCTCATTGGATCGGTGCTGTCCAGGAGACCTGGAGCTGTCACAAATATCTTACATGTCCGCAACTTTTACTTCAATTGTTCAAATATTTGGGAAGAAGTGGTTTTTTTGTCGATGACAGCCGTCCTTATTTGAGTAGTGATGTGACAAGGGGACTTCACGCTTTTTCAGTGCTGTCATTAGATTAAAATCATTAAATTTGTACTTATTTGAATCCTCCAAATACACCCAAATAATTGGGTGGGTATGAGTCTATTCACAAAAAAGGGATCACTTGTCGAGTGATAAGTGGTTTTAATATGATGACAGCACTGAAAAAGCGTGACGTCACTCAAGAGTCGATAATTTTAAGCAGCGGCAAGTGTCGAACCTTTTAAAAGTGTAACAAAGCTACACGAACGTGAACGAAAGGTATACAAATAAATCGTCCAAATTAGTGACTGTAAAAGGAACCTGGTCAATGATTTATAGCCGACCATTCCCACAACAAAACCAATAACAGAAAATCTCAAAACATTTTTAATAAATGACCCAGCAATCAACAATTCACTTTTGTGTGTAATCCAGCAAGTGTTGCAAATAAAATTCATTGAGACGAAATGTAGAATTAAAGTTGATTGCCAAAGTCAAACGATTTTAAAAAGCAAATCCGTCACTTCAATGAAATAATTGCGCAATAATGAAAAAACAAACAAAAATATTTCCAAGCCAAATTGAAATAATAGGAACACATGCCATGCCATTCGAATACAAACAAACCATTTGAACTGACCGAATAAGTTGAAAATTGACTTTAATCGAGGACTTTAATGAGAGAGTGTTCGAATATCATTTCCCAATGCATCACATCTCACACCACAAACGAACAGACAAAAAAAGGTTAGTAGTACACACATAATGCATGCACACTGCGATAGACTACAATTACAACAAAATGAAGTGTACAACCAATCATAGTCAATTTGAATTAGAAAGTAATTAATTTATTGATCGAAAATTTATGCAATTAATTATATTGCCAATTAAATTAAAGAGTAACACAAATAAATAAGATGAAGAAAAGAAGAAGAACGGAAAAATAGCGTGAGCATGAACAGTTTACACAGAAATGATTTCCAGTGTGTTTGACATTCAGTGTGATGTGTGTGGTGATCATTGACTCATTTATCTGTTCGACTATAAAATTGGTCACGCGGGATAATCGTCCGTAAAGTCGACATATATGAGTAAATCAGGTATTAATATATGTGAAACGAAGAAGACGATAGAAGAAGAGGTAAAAAAAACACCGAGAAGACCGTAGCAGACGCTGCGACGGAGCCCCGTGCGATCCTGTATGCCTAGCTTATATACTCTACTCCTTCCGTAGCCCCAAGTACCAACTTAGTGTGACCGCATACCTAGTACAAAAAGTTTGTATCAAACATATCCGTTGTGTAAATAGCTCGTACGAATCAAAGCTTCAAAAAGTTCGTAGAGCCGTAAAGTAGCGGCTTCAGTCTAGTCCCAGGCTTCGAATCCATTTTTTTTAACAAAGAAACAATTCAAACTTCATTTGCCTTTCGATTTAAGTGCAAAAAAACACTTATAGCCCTTCCTATTGAACATTCCTATGGCCCTAGCTCAGCATCAACTGACTCAGTTCAAATTATATTTCACTTGCTACCCGAGTGATGAACCAACATTTTCATCAGTATCATCAGCTCACGGGCAACAAGAACAAGAAAATTCAGAAATAAAACTGAAAATCATTGAAAACACTAACTCATATTCTTTGCGGTAACAAAATTTCCTAAAAACACCGTTTTGTCCCGCTGATCACTTGATCACTAGTTGACTTCCATAGGATCTCACTGAATTCTATGAGGAGAACAGCACACTGGAGGACTCGTCAGTGTCGAATGCTTACATGCAAGAATTACTTAGATTCCTAACTAGCCTCACTCTAAGGCCTCTAAGTCATGATCCAGTGACCCGATTTCAATAATAATATCCTGGATTGGCACTGTCATTATCCATGATTATCCATGATATTTAAGCAGTAATTGTATTGAGCGCGATGAGAATGTGTGTGTGAAAGCTCAACTTGACAAAAATAAAATAAATTTCGTCAAGTTAAGCTTTCACAAAAACCTTACGCGATGCGATTCGCATCGCCCTCAATATAATTACTAGGGGTGCTCAAAAAACTAAAGTTCTAAAATGTTTGGGGGACCTGGCTTTAAAAAAATCCTTTTCCATCACTGACCAATGTTTTGTACGGACCGACTCGATCCGAGTCGATTTAGGGGTAGCTCATCGACGATTTGTGTCGAAAATCACGAAAATCGTGAAAAATCAACAATTTTCTAAAAGTTCATGCCATTGTTGTATGGTGAGGAGTGGTGTTAGCACGAGGTTTTTTCACATCACAATGACCCCTGAAAGTCGAATTTTTAGTCTATAACGTGTGTCCGAGCTTTTTACCGCCTGTGAGCACTTGTGAAAAGGTGCCCTTCGAGTGAAATTTGATTGACTTGACGTCTTATTCGACGTGTTTTGGGTTAGTCTTTGATATTGGAAAGTTTCTCTTGAATCCGTGTCGATTTAGTGAAGACTTGAAGTAAAAAAGTTCCGAAGACACTTAAAATGCACTGTAGCTCAGGCATGAACCGTCCGAAAATGCCGATCTCCGAACCTCACAATTTTGACTACCTTTCAGCGAAATTTTTTTATTGAAATCGCATTCGATGTACTCAAGTTATTGACCGGGACAGCCGGACTTTTCTTTTATTGTTGCATCTTCAAATGCTATGTCCCTACTGTCTGACTCGAATCCAGGGACTTCGTACGGGACTAAAAAGTTGTGAACTTCAACGAATATTACCATTTTCTCCACGAGACAAACACACACCGACCGGGGAATATTATGGTAAGATTAAAAGAAGAAGAAGAAAAAAATGAAAGAACTCAACCGAACGAAGGGAAAAATATGAAATATTCTTCTTCGATACGAGTATAAATGAACACACACTCGTCGATTATATTTTTAATAAAATATAATTTACAAATACATATAATTTCAATAAAAGTGTTGTGTATAATGTCCGATAATGTAGACGACTGATCAGACCAGAGTCCTTTTTTCCAAGAAATTTATCGGTGCAGGCTTTAGGTATATGGTGGAACCGACTCAGACGAATTGCATTTCTCAATATGCACACACGAAATGTTATTTCTTTAAGAGAGAGAGAGAGATTTTCAGATGGTTGTTTTTTCGTTGATTCGTATTTTTTTTAGTTCTTCTTCTTTGGTGTGTAAGAAAAATATCGTCTCAGAAAGATGTTCGTTGCTGAGGCTGCTGTTAATAATGTGCGTTTTGTCGTTTTATTTTTTATTTTCATATGTTGTGTTCATATTATAAACGAAAATAATAAAAAAATTTAAAAAAAACACAGAAGAAAACGAACGACTGATATGTATACGGTTGTTGCTGCAGCGGTGATCTCGACCAATTGCAGTCCCAAACAAGATGAAGAATCAAACAGCAACAAGACGTAAAAAATATAAA
>JANTFA010137778.1:0-12661 GCA_026413405.1 Phytosciara flavipes
TTCCTATAAACAACACCCAGCCGAAAATTCAATACAATCCGAATCTTTTATGGAAAATTGAAAAAAAATTGCAAAAACAATTAAAATGGTCTCAGCCGACTACTAACGGCTAGCCGTTCTGACGCCACCGTTTTCGCCGCCGCCACGTAATTTTTGGCCGGCGCACGCCGCCGAGCTCCTTTCGGTCGGCTAACATCACTGTCCTCTAGTCTTCACGTTTCTAATCTTCACCTCAGCATTGCAGCTACTCAGTCACTGATAAAACTTTCAAAAGTAAAAAATTACCACAAATTTGTTCATAGCTAAAATGAGCCGACCACCACACTGTAATTAATTTCGTGAGTAATAATGCTCTGTCAATGAGAATATTGACGAATTTTGCAAATTCCCGCATGCAAATTACAAATAAAATTTAATTTTGCTGCCAATAAATAAGAGCCTCCCCCGACCAACAAACGATACCATGTCTTTGTGGCAATTCTTAGTTTTCGTAACCGTTTGCTGTCATGAACAATATCTCAATTACGTAAATATTTTCAAAATTTGTTTTTCAATTAGGCGCGTGCAGCTTGTATAAATGCTAATGACGAGAAAACAAAATTTAAAAATAGCAAAAAAAGCAACTTAAAATGTCTACGGTTCAACGTTGCTGATGTTGTCTTCTTTCGTTCATTTAATATATTATTTTGGGGAAATTGTATTTTATAATGTTGAAATGTTTCACGAGTTCTTAAACAACGGATGATGGTCATAAAGTACGTTCGTTATAGGTCACGGGGAACCTTATATTAGCTTTACTGGCTTCAGGTATTCTCCATGAAAAGGTCCGAGATGCATAAACACGCATTTATTCACGACTGATTGAGAATGTCATTTTCAACAAACTAAATTGAACGAAGCCTTATCCATCACAGCATACTTAGACTGAATGTTAGGTCAAGACATGTTGAGGATGCTCAACCAACAATGACGACGGCACAAATATGATCATATGGAAAGGACTCAGCAAAATCGAAATTTAATTGATTGGAGCACGATTATGTTTGTTTCTTTTGGGTGAACAAGGCTTGAGTGTGTTGGTTGAGTAATGTCTTGACCTAACATTCACTTTAAGTATGATGTGAGGTACTAAGCGTACAATCTATACGATATAGCAATAACGTCCTTACTCTTCAAAGGGAACAGGGATGGATCGTTATTTCTCTAATTTCACTAATTTTTCGTGGTCCATTAATACTGAGTTGTTTCTACAGCACTCAGTGATACGACTAGCCTAGTGACATCTATTGTACTAGAACAAAATGAGTGGGAGTAGAATACCGGCGGCTCCCAACAATGCATTGACCGATGAGCCGTGTAACAGCACTGAAAACCACTACATCAGATTTTAACCGATTCAATTAGCTGTGTTAACAATCGGGTTTTTTATGTTGCGGTTGAGTTTCGAACACACGCACTGGTAGTGGCAACCAAATGAATTAACCACTAGTCTATTGAGCTGGTTTAATCTAGTTTGTTGTAAATGGCATTTGCAATTAGTCGCTTACTGAATGAATACATCTTTTCGTAACTCGAACGTTTTAATTTGGTAATACCTGAAACCAACGGGCTATGGTTCCAGGATTGGCTTTGCTAACGCAAATAATATGAATTCGCACTGGGCTTTGTACTGTTTGTAAAGCCAACACTGGGCACATAACCAGTTGCTTTTACTATGCTTTACTGGAACATCCGCCTCTATATTTCTGAATACGCTCTCTTCGTTAAACATTCAAGACAATCCTCAGTTAGAAAATAATGACTCAGATATGGGACAATTTCTCGGATTTCCGAAGCCAACGGTTCTATTTTACCCATGTTAAAATTTGAACTGACGTGTTTTGTGAACCGACCGCAAAGGAAAGGTTTATTATACATAAGAGCTCTGCATAGGTATCCAACTCAATCCGTTCATTTTCTATGAATATAAACACACACAAAACAAAATAAAATTCAAATTTTTCCAATAATTTTCTTTTTCCAGATCCTACGCTCTGGTTGAAATAGACTTCAACAACTCAACAACAACCGTTTGTCACATCAGCATAGCAGATTGGGTCGATGAATACATCGGAGACGATTTATATTTCAGTTCATATTACCTATTTCGCATCGTATTCGTACACTTAGTTCCATGTGTAAGTCTTGTTACGCTGAATATTCTATTGTTCAAAGCAATGAAACAGGCACAAGATCGACGGAAAATCCTGTTTAGAGAAAATCGTAAAAAAGAATGTAAAAAACTGCGTGACGCTAATTGTACCACACTGATGCTGATCGTGGTGGTGACCGTTTTTCTAATAGTCGAAATCCCATTGGCAGTAATATCCGCCCTGCACATCATATCATCGGCAATAATCGAATTTCTCGACTATCGTGTGGCAAATTTATTTATCCTTTTCGCCAATTTCTTTCTTATGGTTAGCTATCCAATTAATTTCGCAATTTATTGCGGCATGTCCCGACAATTCCGTGAAACATTCAAAGAGATATTCATTCGACGTGCTGTTTCTGGTAAGAAGGACAATTCATCCAGATACTCGTTGGTAAATGGACCACGAACGTGCACCAACGAAACGGTTTTATAGTTATCGTCGTCACCAGACGATGTTGGGCGGCGAGTTAGCTTGGATGTCGTCGTCGTTTCGCCTCGAGTCGCTTAGTAATGTAAATAATTTAGAAATTTTAATTTGAATGGAATAAAATTTCATAATTTATTCAGAAATGTTTTAACGGCTTTCAAGTGAAATTAAAATAGGGGTTCTTGATGATATCCAAATCACAATCGTAATTTCATGTTTTATGTGAAGTTTTCGTAATTAAAACATCGGTCCTTGTACTTACTTATATAAAATAGAAAAGTATTTGTGTATAATGTTCTCTAAGGATGCGTATAGTAATATAGGACTTAGGTGTAGCTACCAGGGAACACACAAGTAGCTATATGTTTAGTATCCCCCTCAGTGTGTACGTGTTTTTAACTCACATGCATATATTATAAATGAACTAAATGTTTGATGGCCTAAATACCGAATGTAAAATTGTACCTACTTGTACCTCTATTACCTTCGTTTAACAGTGTTTGATAAGCGTTTTCAACAAAATACGTATGTGAACAATTAAATTGTCAGAATTTTAAAATAAATGGTTCAAAGGGTGTGCTGCTGTAATAATATGCTAATTTACAAAGACTTCTCGAGCCATTTGCGTAATATTTTAAATTTTTAATTTTCACCGAACAGAAACAGAGTCGCCACGTAAAATAATATAAAATACGAACGCTTGGGTTGGACTCATATACACAGAGAAAGTGCTAAAGTGGAGTGACTTTGTTCGGTATACACTTTTGTTTGTCGTATTAATCGTCTCGAAAATTTACAGAAAAGATTAGATTGACAAATAACAAGAGAGTAATTGTATCTTTTCACATAGCCCAGTAGACATTACGTGCATTGGGCTATTTGGAACTGCCTACATACTGAGAGTGGGTAAGTGGAAACGTCACAACCGATTGTAATCTCAAATCACTGTCATCGTACAGAATAAAAACAGAATTCACCGACCCACTTTATCTTTGCGCAAACTGTAGCATTTGTGAATGAGTGAAAAGAGTGAGGACAGGGTTGATATCATGCACCAGTCTCACATTAAAGGTCGTCAGATTTTTGAACAGTAACGAAATTTGGAATACCAACTATTTTTCCTGCGCCGAAAAAAATCATTTTTGCGATTCCGAGTCATAAAATCATTTTGATTTGAAACAATTTATTTGTCAATCGATCTCTCAAATTTACAAAACTTCGAAACTGTGCTGACAAAAACCAATAGAAAGTCCGATAAGCACCCCGTCGAAATTGCTACAACCCTTTGCTTATGTGATAAGGCCAGAGTTGATCGTAAATTGAGTAAACTGCCCATGATGAGCACCAACTTCCAGCAAATCCCGCAATCATCACACTTTCCTGCAGTATTTGACAAAAATTTTTTTTCAAACACACTATCGAGTTCCCGCATTCTATCGAGCTTTTCTCGAACACTATAGAATAAACAGACAACTTTGTATAAACGAAAATCTTGCTCAGACCAGGCTCTAGTCACCAGAGTGCAAACACCCAACACCTAGACCGCCGATCATGAAGATACGACTAAAGTCATTCGGCTACAGAGGCACACAATTACGTAGAACGTATTTTTGAAGCGTATATACTGAGCATTGACTACTTGATTTCTTGTCGAACTCCGACTTGTCGTTTGTGTTGAGTTTTCAGTTTCTGTTCGAAAATCTGACGACCCCTAATATGGAGAATAGGCATGTCCGAGTTTTAAAAGAAATTCAAATTTTGCGGATCGTAATAGCCTTAATGGTCCAGATGGCCGAAAATTGCACCCGTATTTTTTTAGAATTTACAAAAACATTTTAGAAGCTCGAAAGCTTTCGGAAGTTTGTATTGAGTTCACACAAATTTTTGTTCTTCATACAACCTTTCGAAAGCTTTCAAGCTTCTAAAATGTTTTTGTAAATTCTAAGAAAAAACACGGGTCCAATATTTTGACCTTCTGGACCATTTAGTCTATTAAGAACCGCAAAATTTGAATTTCTTTTACAACTCGGATGTGTCTAATGGAGAAGAAAAACTGCTTCCAATGTGTTTTTGAATTGAACCGTTCTCTGCAAACATTTCAACGACTCTTTATATTGCTGGTGATCGTATTATACTTTTCGTCACTTAGAATCACCTACAAAAATCGACCAAAATTGTGACTAGGTCCATAGTGTATGTTGTTCGTATTGAGGCTTTTTAATATAGTTTCAACCTAGCCTGTGTCGTCCGCCTTAATACAGAGATGTACTCAGTGTAGAATATAGCCTGCAGTGAAGAACTGTGAAATCCTGGTTTGTAAGACGACAGATTATGTTAGGTCGCATTTCATTTTACATTGTGTTCGTTCCTTTTGTTCGTGCAGTCAAGGCAGCTTTCTACCAATGTTACAGAATGTGTTTACAAAATTAGAAGGATCGAAATCAGGCAGGGTATATTGACAATTTCATAATATTCTCAAGGTAAACGGTCACCGATTTCGATCCCTCCAGTCGAACAAATTTTGTGATGTTGCTAGAAAAATGCCCCAGTGCAGTTAATTTTGGTAGTTGGATCATGTGTCGCGATTGAATGTCTTATTACTGTCTGCACGAAATACCATTACGAAAATAACGACCGTTAAAACGAAAGTCGGTTGATGATGCGACACGACAATCTTCCAGTATGTCGGCACATAATGGTGCAATAATTTCTGTCACCAACAGCGAGGAACTTTAGCGTCCTTATGGAATGACATTACGGGAGGATTGTTATGTACCACTAGAATAAAGTACGCGAATGTGGAACAGGTTGGTAATGTCAAACATCATTAAGTCACAGAACTGAGAGAACTTATCGAAAAACGAATTTAGTTAAAATTGTTAGCGGACATGGAAAAGAATTTGAAGCTTTAGAAATATCAATCCGTTCCACATTTGCGTCTTTTATTTTACTTAAGCTCTTCAGGAAAAGTCAGTATGTCTTCTTTTGAATCACATAGAATGGTGTACATGAAAGAAAGTTTATATTTGAACGCTAAGGCTAAACTTTTAAATTAAAGGTTTGAAGAAATGTTGTAAGTAACTAATAAATTGAAGGAAACAAAAGAAAAGTGTAAAACATCTTTCATTTGAATTGAAAATAAACGAGCCCAATATTATCAATTTCAATGAGAAACTAAAACAAGAACAAAAAATTGCTAAAAATATTTATTTTGCGTAATCGAAGTATTTTCAAATGAATGTCTAACATTAAAATATTTATAGAAATGATGGTTGGTCATTGAAATGCGTTTTATAAAGTTGTTGAGTTATTACCAGAACATTTGGTTAACAGAATTATGGAAGGAAAAAAGAATTCTATTTATTTAAAATGAAAAACTATTTAGAAAATAAAAAATTAATAACATTAAAATAAAGTGCGGTGTTTTCATGAGACTCAGACTTCACGCGAAGAGTTTAGGGCAAGCCCCACTTCCAGGGAGAGGCATTCTCTGGTAAGGCTACGGATCCTGTTGCCTGCAAGCGAGGTCTAGGTTTCCTATAGTCTTCTAGCCCTCACAAGCCTGATGTTGTGACCAGAGTTCGCTTTAAATCATAAAGGCAACAATGGCCACACGCCATCTGGTCAGCAGTTGGACTAGCTACTAAAAATTCACTTTATCAATTTGTAATCAAAGATCAATATAGTTTTCGGAGAACGGAAATTACCTTTGACTTCAGCATTACCTATACCCATCACATGTTTACTACCTGATATACCGTATCCTACTCCTACCATCGTATTAGTTGGGCCTTCACATCACACAAGAGCACCTCCGACAGCACACTAGAGTTGTGGGCCTCCAACGGTCGTTCATTCCTTCGCACGTGCTGCCCAGCTCGAGCAATGGTCATCAGCATTTTCTGCAGGAGTATCCATAGAGTGAGACTGCATAGGAACCCAAAACATCCGTCCATTTCAGCGAAATTCAACACACCATTTAAAAGCTTGGCCTTCACAGCAGGTGAATCACGGTGAAACTAATTTAAATTTAACAAAAACGGAAGCACCACAACCGTAAACACACTTTCGGGCCGATCACATAACTAAATATCTCCCAAGCAGTCATTCATACATAAATAATCTTATTAGTTGTGACAAAAACTACAACATCCACAGTGTGTTACGTAATACATTCACATCACTACACCGTCGAAGATGAGAATCAGAATTTTTCCGAAAAAAGATCGGAAAATCGCGAAATTTTAGTCACAAACATTTACACAGAACAAGCAGTTCATCTCAAATCGATTTAGGCAACCAGAACTAGCCAAAATGAGCAAAATTATTGAAAAACGCACAAAAGTTACGGAGCGAAAACTTTCACGACTTTACAACTCAACACACCGCCTTCTCCTCGTCCGACATTTTGGCAGTGCTCAATGAAGCATGGTGTTTTCATAGAGGCCGAAAAGCATATACATACCCTCACTGAATTGATCTAGAAGACCTGGGGATGGTGAGTAACCTGGCAAATTTTACTCTCATAATTATGATCCTAGGAATATAAACAAACAATATTTAAAACAGACGAAAATGTTTTTCTTCTTACGTCTGTTCTCTCATTTTGCTTACGCAATAAATCAACGCATTGATTTAGGGGCAATATCGGCAAGCCTCCATACATCTCCTTATATGTCAATACCTACTTTACTTTTCGGCGCTACAGGCAGTAATGTGCCCTGGCCCGATCGAGAATCTGGTTCCAGCATTGCGTGTCCTTCGCTTTACTTTGCCAACTTCTTATTCTCAACGCCCGAAGATCTAATTCGACGCCATCTATCCATCTCATTTTTGGACGTCCTCTTACTCTTTGCCCTTCTGGATCATTACGGAATAACGTTGAGGGAGCTCTGTTATTATCCATGCAATTGATGGACTTTAACTATTTTTGGTTCACAAAGTCACGTTTCAGTTCGTAGTTGTATCGCCCCCTTTCGCTTCAAGTATGATATGATGCACTTTACGCTCAAACGAAATAATCAACTGTTCATCACTGTAAATAACCTCCATACAAACTACACACACTCTACGGGTAGATCGTGTGCTGTGTGTATGGAGGTTATTTAGATCACCCTTCTTCACCGTCCATAGATCAGAACTAGACGTATGAGTGCTTGGTTAACTTGGCACTTCGTTTTCTCCGTGTCAACTTTGAGTGTAATGGCACCTGCTTGCCGCCATGAATCGTATCGTGTTTTAATAATTCCATCCGAACGAATCAGCGAACGATAGATTAGTCTAACTACCTCCAGGCTGTGCTCCTCAATGCTTATCACGTCCGCATTTTGCTCGGCCTTCATGAACTTGGTTTTTTGGCTCATTGATCATCAAAAAAGGTCAATATCAATAACATAAACCACTTCTACTACATTCACAGAGTTCGAATGAAGCTATCAACTTCCGGTATTTGCGTGCCATCGATGCGAAGTGCGCAGTTTCCTGACGTACATACTCGAAGTATCTTCGTCTTTTCGGAGTTCAGATGTAGGCCGACTTGTTTTCCGTAGTGCCTTAATCCGATTCCATTTTGACTCCATGTCTCTTCCAGTGTGCGTTAGCATACAAATATCGTCAGCGAAGTCCAAATCGTCCAACCGGGTTGCGATACTCCACTGAATACTCCACGCCCCTCAGCATGCTTGTAAAAACGCTTTTTTCGAAATGCGTGTAAAAATGTTTCATGCTTCAGGGCCGAAAATGAGGGAACTTTTAAATTTTTGTCGAATGTTGAATGCGACATGTTGTAACCACACGTCGGTTCAATCGCTAGGACGGAGACCCATCTAACTTACAAGGAACAATCGACTGAAAAATTATTCTTTACAGTCGGTATGTCAATTTTTCGCTTAGAAACGTTGTCCGTTTTCAGCACAACACTTTTAATTGTTTATAACCAGCCAACAGATTTTCTTTAATGTGAAAACTATGATTTGGTTTTCTCAGTAGCGTAGCTAGGCGGCACTTTCAGAGTGAGCTAAGCGGCAGTAAAAAATTTTTTGTATGGTGAAATTAAATGAAAACCGGTTAAAACCGGCCCATCTCACTTTCGCCCCCATGTAGCTACGGCTCTGTGTTTGCTTCTTACTTTTTATTATGTTCAATAGCGTATCTGACTAGCGGTTAATTTCTACATCACTAGCTACAATTTCCTCATTCTTTTTGAGGATTGTTAATTATAATTTTTTCCCTCAATTCCAATGTTATACTACGACAACATTCTCATGAAACCCCTTTTATAAAGATGGCTATGTAGAAACGGCAAATGAGTTCGATATTCCCTCGTATTGACTAATTCCTCCGAGAAGGCCCTTAGCTGCACCGAAATGACGAATTCGATAAGTTCCTTTGTTGGCCGTAGATGGTATGTCCCATATGATTAGAACTGTACTTGGTGCCGAAAGCGACGCCGCCGTCCACATGAACCTACGAATAACATTTGTTCACATACGAATCTGTCATTCGGTCCCGTTTTTGAAACGAAAATCGAATGAGGAATGAGGAGAAAAAAAAACACTCACTTCGTTTCAAAATTCGAATCGACAGCAACAGTTATCCAGACACCATTGGACGTTAGGCGTTCCACTTCAAAATAGGTCTCTTCGTGTCGAAGATCATTCCGTGGATTACCGGCTAAGAATTTAACGTTAACTTGGTCGCCAGTTTTGTACGTTTTATTCGGTTGTTGTGTAACATCACCGAAGTTCTTGCCGAGTGGTGTTGTATCGGCTGGTACGCCCGCTTGGAGCGAGATCAGCATATTGTCGAGAACTGGAGGAGTTGGGCCGGGCGAGACTGATTGATTGTTCAGCATAGCCTCACTGTGAATTGGAGTTTTGTGTTAAAGTTATTCCAATGAAAAATGGACGCAATGATTTTGGCCGGATACTCTGAACTACTATCACAACGTACACTAAATACTTATATTGATCAAGGTAAATTGTCAGCGTATGTGGTCCATATATTGTGCTCGCAGCCTCATATCGCTGCTTCTGATATTCTTCAAAAGTGGTCACGTAACTGGAATACGTATTTGATAGTCCGGCCACAACGACTTCAACATCTCCTCCGCCTGCTTGAAGTGTTGCATTGCGCACAGACTCTCTTAAACGACGACCTGACATTGTGGTAAGTTCACCAGGAACAGCAATCAACATCACTTGGCCGATTTGTACGAGTTGAGTGGCAACGATACTCGGTTGCCATTGATATGGAAGAATAGCCTAAAACGAGAGAAACGAATTTTCATCTGTGAATGTTGAGATAAAAGCATTTCCGAAATAGTTACTCGTCCAGTATCCAGGAGAATTGGCTTAGGAGAGTGGCATTTTACGTCGTCCAGTGGCGTAATCGACGGTAAATCGTCTCGCACGATGTTCCACAGAAGATTGTCCGTCAATGTTGTTCCCTGAGTAAAGGGGAAAATACCCGGCCCGTCGGTTGTTCCAGCTGCAAAACTGAATCCCATCGCTGGCAGACAACCTGTTACCTGCCGAAAATGAAAATTATTTTTCTCGACGAAAAAGTTGCATTGTCAGAATCGAACATTTTCTCTTTGATTTGTTTCCGGATTGAGAAAGGTGGTTTTGTACGACGGCATGTCAACGAACTGGTGGATGTAATTTATATTCCCAGTAATTTCGGTTCCATTCTTATATTGAATCAAGTCCTGCAAACATGAAACAAAACTTCCAGAAATGCCCAAGAGTTTACGCACGTTACGCATCGTTATGAATTTACCCAGGCAGCTCCATACAATCGAGTTGCTGTAATTTTCACGCTCTCGAACATATCTACTCCCGGGCCTAAAGAGTAACACTGATCGCCTGGCGCCGTGCATGATGATTTTTCTACGTCACATGCATCACCTGAAGGATAACATCTCGGACCATTAGTATTGGGCGAAACGTCACCTAGATTTGACGACGCAAATGCTCCAACGAACGCGCCCTAGGCGAAAGAAACACCAGCAATTTAAACAAAAGTGCAAGAAGGACGACACCACAGTCGTTTGTATACCTTTCCCGGAAGATCGTTCGGATTCATTTTTTGTTCGAGTAGAATCGAAGCATAGCCGATATTATCGCCAGACACGAGCGTATTTGTATTGTTCATGGACGTACCATGAATGGCAAACCAATTGATGGCCCCAATGACGATGTCGTGGGCGTTAACGAATCGGATTTGTGTAAGAATTTTGTCAGTGTCGTACTCGTACCTAGTTGCGTTGAATAGGAAGAACAAAAAATCATTTTGCGCATCGTTAATAAGCTCTTAGCCATACGAGTACTCACTTCAATCGTTCCTCTGCTGGATTGGCCATATAAGATGATGGACTTCTATTTAAAGTAGCATTTAAGACTTTCGTTAAGCCAATATAAAGTCGTCCATCTTGTAGATTATCGTCTGCGTTGACTATACTCTGTATCCAACGAAAATTTTCATGAATTAGCTCTGTCGAAACAACACTCAACGTACCTGGTAGATGCCTTCAACCAGAGCGTCAAAAGATTCCTTAACAAAACCAAATGTCGACAAATCGTACAATAAATACATCACAGCTCCTCCTGGTGTACTATGCGTATGTGTCCCACTTATCACAACATTTTCCAATGTGTATAGCACTCCGTAATCTTCCTGCAGCTTATCCACCACCTGCGTTTGAAAATCGACATTGTCGCAAAGAGAAATGAGGATTCGGATAAAACGAATTATAATTATCTACGATACTCACATGACGCTTAACTGCATCTCCTATCATTGCAGCGTCAACGTTTACAAACACCACACGCTTGCTGTTGTCTTCAACTATAAAGGCTCGAGCATATTGTCGTAAATGCAGGCCCTGTCCTTTCTGTGATATTTGAGCATATCCCATCTGTTTGATGTGAGTTGAGATGTTGAGAATAAAACAAGACATTGTGAATAAAATTAGAAATGTTTGAAAATGAATTTCAGAAAGCTTTTCTTGATTGCTGCGACATGTGATCAATAGCGAGGAAATTCCCACTTCAAAATAATCACAGAAATGGTTTCTCTTCGATCGAGATAAGATAGAGACAACTTTCTTCGCAGGCCTACCAAAAGAGCCTGCAAAGAAGTATAATTCTAGGTCTAGCAGTGTTCTCTGGATTTATAATTTCGCTCGATTTACCACTGTGACCATTGTGACCACTGTGAAAAGTAATTTTTTTTTTAATTATAGACTCTACTAGCTGTGGGTTGAGTAGAATTAATATCGTTCACAATGTCGAGACTTATTTTTCGCTGACTGTAGCACCTTAAAATTCAAACCAAAAGATTACACTTACAAAAACAACATCGTTCGGTGGTCCCGTACAGTCGGCCCGACCAACACCGATTCGGTAGCCATTGGCAACAGCATTAAAACAGCTTAAAGTCAAAATCGTCACAATTAAATTAAATTTTACGAATGCTCCAAGTGTGGCCATCGTATTCATAGTTCAAGTTCACATGCAAACCTAAATACATGAACTCATATTTATCTCTTGAAAATCAATTTTCCTTTTCCTTCGACTCTTACCTCAACAAAAATGGTGTTTATTCTTTCAAATTTAACCGGTAAGCGATTTGGTAAGACTAGAACCGTAACTGTGTCCACTTTTAGTTTTGTAATTGTTGTTTCTGAGGCACGTAATATCACAAATTTTCGATAATAATTCACTCTGGATGTACGGATTTGATATTTTTCAATTAATAGATTTTGTTATTGTCATCAACCATCATTCAGGTGCTGTATACACACTTGTTCAGTATCTCTCGTTCTGTGCGTGAAACGAAAAGGAACAAATTGTAAGTGATAATGATATTGATAATTAAATGAAACATAAGGGGGACCCGTACGAGTAGAGGACGGTATATAGTTAGGTGTCTATAGAGCTGCCCTGTTATGTTCCTTTCAATCAGTTAATTTAAATTCATCCCTTGTTAAAATTGCTTACAGCAATTTCGAAAGCCCCGTCCGAAGTCTCATTTATAAA
>JANTFA010137789.1:0-12659 GCA_026413405.1 Phytosciara flavipes
TATGTTTTCGATGGCCATCTGTCAGTACCATGTCGTTCAATTTTTGGCAGAAATAGTTCAGATGCTTCTTCTATCTGGGGTGCAACGCGACGCCATCTAGGTATCATTTCTCTGTTAATTGTAGGTAGCAAATGACTAATCATCAAGCCCGAAAGAGATGATCGTGGGACAAGACAAGGATGATAGCACAATGAGTCCAACAAAGATGACCTACGTGTTCTTTATTTACATCGATTTCGTATGATACTCGTTCTTCCTAAATAACCGAATGGAACCCAACGATTTTTTATATGGATCCCCAGATGAGTACTTCAAATCAATCAAAAGCTTAAACTTGGCTCTATCTGAGTTTAAATAAATTATTCAAAACAAATCTGAAACTTGCATGGACACATTTAGCGAATCATAATGGAGATGAAGCTAATTTTGAAATTGTTTCTTAGGGTCAGTCCATTCATAAAACTCGTTCTGGCTTTTTACAGATTTTCAGACCCCTCCCTCCTTTTCCGCACTTTCAGAACGCGATTTATGGATGATGCCTTATCATCAAATATGCTAGAACTATGTGGGTGTGCGGTGAAGCTATCACAATGGGTTTCATATAGCAATAGTTTTATATAAAATCATCCTTTTGCAGTCATTTACCTATTAAGGTTAGTGACAATTGAATCATTTATCGCAAAAAAACAGTTCTTACAAATAGATTCATTGTGAAATCCCAGCATATGGTTAATCTGATGGAAAAAAACGGAAAAAAAATCTAAGCCTGAAAAATTGAATGCTGTTCCGGTTAAAGAAAATTTGCAAATAGGTAAATGGAACTGGTATATCGATAATGTCATGGGGCCAGCCGAAAAAAAATTACCATTTTTGTATTCTTACGTAGCCAATCATCAAATGCACAGATTCTCTGGAAATGTGAACGAGAAAAACTGGTGAAATTGACGAAAAATAAAATTAAACTCCACTTTTCAATCTCAAATGGGAACTTTTTGTTTTTTTTTCTCGGTCGTTCCTTTTCCATTCCTGATGAATCGAGGAAAATAATATTTTGCCATAACATAAAAAGAACGTAACTTTTTTTCACCATAAACTTTGGTTATATTTGCCATTTCAATCATATTTCCGAAATGAAAAATGGAGATTGTGTGAGGTGGATGGAAAAAAGTAATAAAAAGGTGAGCATTCGTGACGAGATTAACAGATGTGGGATGTCTATAGAGCAAATTCTATATGAAAATGATTGGGTGAACGAATATAGTTTTGACGATGCGATTTACTTTTTGACTGATAAACTGAAAATGTACGTTCCAGGGCATTCGTTTTATGTGAGAGTTATGCATTCAGAAGTTTTCGATTCTTAATTGTCTGCTATTATGTGACCGGCTTGATAAAGTTGGTGGTGTTACTTCGTAAATAATTTGAATTTGTAATTAGAATGCGGATGAATGAAATGTCTTTTAAAAAAGGGTCTTCATATTCTACCGACAAACAGAACAAAAATAAGCTCCGAGCTTTGACGCATATCAACGGGACTTTCATCGGGTCTATTACTTCCTTTGATCAAAGCTATTTTAGAATATTGATTTCAAATCTTGTATTTCAATTATTTACGCATACGTTCTGTCTTATAAGACCTTGTTAGCAGAAAGATTTTCATTTATTTTTTGAAGTTCTTGCCGATAACAGATGTGTAGTAGCTACCGAAACCAATAAGTCTGTTCAGCCTTGTGACATTTCATTTATGGTGGCCTTCATCAGTGAATTTTAGTGTGGGCTGGGCAGGGAAGAGTGGAAAACTATGCTTGAAGTGATTTTCTGTGACTGAATTGAACTTTAGTACAGTTCCGAGGTGATGAGTTTATAAAAACTCGAAGTTGATCTGATCCATTTGACTGATAGACCAGTTGACCAGACATAAGAAAGAGATTTCGTCATGATTCCGTTATGATTTCCATGATTTCTTATGGTTGGAATGAAGTAAATGATTTTATGAGTTTTTGCTCGGTTAATGTATTTTTCGAGGTTTGTTTTCTCGAACTTAAAGGCATACACTCCTTCCGAATTATTGTTCATTTCTGAATGTAAATCACACGCGTCAAAATAAAAATTTGGAAGAAGAGACGGTAATGCACCATTTTCAGCAATATTACAAACTACAGAAGTATTAGATTCAACATTTGCGCCACAGATCTCGCGTTTCTGCCCACCTTTAAGCGGTAAAGATAGCACCAACAAAAGAGCACACCCAACACAGTAGTCAGAGTTTGTCATATAAATTAAGTTGTTCTATCTCGATATGATGCCACTGCGATCCGACTCTACACACACAATAAGGGGTCGAATGTTCACTTAGCTACTATAGAAAATCTGATCTTGTGTGTGCTTACAGTGCGTTGCTGTAAACGCATTGCCGTGACGTCTTCAACATAAATGTTACACTTTTCCGATTCTGCCTCGGCCGGTGGTTTCCTCGGTTTTCATACATAAATGCATAGCAAGTCACGACCTTGTTCCATTGATCTTTTCTTAAAGCATGTTTGATTCATCCGTAAGAGCATCACTAATATACCAGATAAGGTTCCATGAAGATTGCTGTAAGAGAAGTCACACCGATTCCGAGCTATTTGAAGACCCATTTTGTTAGTCACGAGACAAGGTCACGACCTCGTCCCGTCACTAGGTCTTCAAATAGCTCGGAATCTGTGTGACTTAGAGCAATCTTCATGGAACCTTATCTGGTTCATTTGTGATCCCCTTTCAAATGAATCAAACATGCTTGAAGGAAAGATCCATGGATTTCGAGATATTTAAGTGCAAAGTTTGTTAGTCACGGGACAAGGTCGTGGGTCGTGTACATATGGAAACAACGTAGATTTTTGAGATTTCATCAGTTAGAGCCGATCATTTTTGATCGATGCGCACAGATCACGAAGACCCTTTGCTTTGTACTACCTGGTTATCATCAAAATCTTGAAGCTCTTTTTGGACCTCTTCTCTGGAAACAATGTAGTGACCAATTGAAGCAAAATCATAAAAGTGTAACCTTTACGTTGAAAGTCACTGTACAAATTATAAAATCGATTTTGTTAAACGAAATGTTTGACCTACGAATAGCATATCACTTTAAGGGTTTGGCTACTCACAGGCTCTTGCGAGCGGTTTAACCTTTTACAGTAGCTATTCCCAGGCGCGTGTGAATAGCATTCTTATAACGGTGTGGCTGCTAATAGGTTGCCTGCGAAAAGCATCTACGTTTATTAAATCAGTGCTTCATATAGGATGCGAAATTTGGACGCAATCGATTGTTATAAAATATACAAAAAAATCGGTATGTTCTCGCGTAAATTCATGACTTATGTATAAACATGTGCGCCGCCGAATTTTGAAAATTCGGCGGTGCGGCTAATCCGAGTATCAAGAGATTCTGATCGGCACGCCGCGCCGCCGCCGATACCACAACACTCGGCTAACCGCCGACTACATTTTTTGATCGGCGCACATGTAAGACTGTAATAATTGAAGATTGATGGGTAAAGAAATGCAATATAAGTGAACAGTGTTCAGAGCACTTGAAGTAAAAGGAAATGTTTGCATTACTCACCGGTCCATCCCATCAGGTATTGCTGCAGGTATGAATGGAAAGCTGATTACAAGAATGGAATTTACATTTCTTGGAAGTGATGGTACACAGTAGAATTCTTCTAATGCGACAAATGCGTAAAGAATTTCTCTCTCTGTTGAGTGTAATCAAAACAACAAAAAAATTTCATAAATCAAAAAATGTACGGGAAAAACGAAAGAAAACAAAAGATTTGTGTCATTCACAACCCATACATATAACGCCCTCCCATCGGAGCAAAAATATCACCATAAAAAGACATTCTGTTTATCCTAAAGAAATAAAAAAGGAAGAAGAAAAAAAATTTTGTGTCCTTTTACTCACACATGAAACATGGAACGAAATACATTATTCACACCATAAAAACCACAAAAGTCAAAAACGAGGGAAAAACGATAAAAGTAAAACCCATAAGCACATAGAATTCGACAACAGAAAACTGAATAATATACTTGCACGGTGTGTAAGTTGTTCGTTTCTCGATTCCTGTTCTTCTTGTTGTGGGTTCGTTTTTTTTATTTTATTTTGTTTGGTTATGTTTGGTGGGTATTTTCTTTTGTAATTTACATTTAATCATACGAAATGTCATTTTCCAACGTAACCTCCGTCGAGCTGTGCCGTGTATTATTCTGAAGAACATTTCTGGCGAAAGCAAAAAAAAAAATAAAAATAAAAAAAGTTCACAGAAAAATGGAAATATATTTAAATGGGAAACGAGAAGAATTTATTCTGAACTCGAATATATGCAAAGATTTTGTGTTATGGGAAAATGGATATAAGTAGTAAAAAATTTATATTGTTTTGTTAAGTCCCCAATGTGCAGTATATTATAAAAGAAAAATAGGAGAACCAAGGAAAAAAAAGAAGATGATTTCTTGTTATTTCACAATATAATATCGTATTGTAGGAAATGGAAAGCTTTCAAAGTTAGAGATTTACCGATTGAAATCGAAAATCTGTAATGCAGATTGAACGTTGTAATCCAAAGTTCTTTTTATCGTATAATAATGACCGAGTATCCAGCAAAAGTATGCGACGGACCAAGGGGATTGGTTAGTTCCACTATTGCTTCGGCTACAATATCAACAGAACTCACATCAGGCGCGTCGACTTCTAGGTGTCGTTGGGTGCGTGACACCCAACAGAATACAGGTCATTTTTGTTAGAAACCATGCAATTTTCAAACCAATTTGACACAGCCGTGCTTATATGCCAGAAAAAATTTCGCCTGTGACGCGGCGCTTCACAAAGTATAAATCCGGAAGTTGCATCCAGCTACCAAAATGAAAGTCGGCGCGCCTGACTCACATAGCAATACTTCCAAGCAATAATGACTATAGTCTCTAATTTACGAATGAGTTTCGATTTATTTCATTCTATTCAATCACCGAAAAATTTAAATTTATGGTGGTCCCTTGGATTAGGATAAAGCTGGTGAGACTCGAACGTTTTAACACCTTCTCCTCTGATGGACTTGTTGTGCAACCCACATTAAACTAACACATTTTTGTGCTATTGTCATGCGGACGAAACCTAATTTAATCAGGCTTGTTTCCGTTTCTATGCTGCCGGTCGGGCGTTTGAAATTAGCGTAAGTTTAATGTTAAATCGAAAGCGATCCAGAGTGTAAATTAATCTTGATTTTGATCAAATAAACAGCCATGAAGATGACCAGTAAAACTGGTCGAATGCAAGGCAAGCACAACAAATAAATTGTTTTAAATTTTTTGGTCGTGAAAGTGAGCAACACAAAAAACCAGAGACAACAACTTCACGTCACTGGTGAAACGTATATTTTGGATGAGTCTTACGTATAGAGCCATATTGGACTATAACGTTACGTTTTACGTTTTTAAGATGTCATAGTCCTTCTACTGAGAAAGGAAATAATTGGAGAACCTTGAGGAAATGGCTGGAAGGTTCCTAGCTTGTTGTGCCACTGGCAACTTTTCCCAGCCATTCTTGAAAGAGGAAGATTTTGCTTGACGACCTTATATCACTCTGAATCCAAATTTTCTCAACAGTTTTCCATGAAGACTTGCCACCTAGTCATCTGTTATCGACAACGATGAGCGTAATAAGCGAATTACTCGGCATATCGCTTTTTTATAATGAAAAACTCGATGTTGTAACAAATGAAGTAAAAGACCTCGTATCCAGCAAAACGTAGTATTTCAAACAAACGAAATAACAGATTCGCCGAATTCAATCTCAATATCTTCTTGGTGATGTGTATCTACCATCAACGCAAAATTGCTAGTGTGTCTGCAGCTTTAAATCATGAACAAATAGCTTTTTGTACGTTCACGTTGTACTTGTTGCTCGGCCTGACACCCATATTCTCAGTGTCATAATGAGGCGAACCCGTATCAATATCTGACACATTTAACTTGCAGAATGTGTCACAAGTCAAATTTTTCTCCGTTGATATCAAGCTTCGTCAAACTTAGATAATGAAAGTAACGTTTTATTCGTTAAGAAATGTTTAAATTTTCCAATTTCGAAATTGGAGACGACTATGGTGCGGTTTTAAAAATCCTATTGGTTTTGGTATTCAATTTGTCACATACAACGCCGCTTGGTGTCAAGATACCAATAATGGTGAAGTGAATATAGTATCTTATGCTGCACTAGTTTGACAGTGTAGATCCTCTAATTAATAACACAACGAAGCAGGCTGGTGTCAAGTTGACAACTACTGTTGTTTGAAGCTGAAACTGGCTCTACTGCATAGTCGGACCTTCCATACGAGACTGCACGCTCTGGTGACAGCTTAAGTTTTTTCGGTGCTTATTAACTCCAGCCATCTTACCGGAGTAAGATTCGTACGGATGGCACCGTTGGATCCATTGTACAGCTGGTGATATTCAAATGTTCCCGCTAATTTCGAATTTACTGTTTCTTGTTGTTCCCGATAGATGGAGTTAATCATTGTCATCATGAGATATCACTTTTGTATTATTTCTAATATCTTGAAACCTTGCGGTCGATAGAGTTCAACGAGCAGGAAGCTTTACAGCACAGACTAATCATTCTCATGATTAGGAAAAACTTTATGAACAATGTCTCTGCCGGGAGTCGAACCCGTGAACCATAGGCTTGTGAGACCGACGCTCTACCGATTGAGCTACCTGGAACTTTTCCATCTACTTTGAACGAGAATGCCCATCTGAAGCAATTGTAACGTTTATAGCCACTACCACTATCATCTCATTATAATTCGAAAAACATTTTCCAACTCAATCTCAGACATTTTAACAACATTTATCTATCAGCTGGCAACTCATACCCCATCCCATCCCGTTTTAAATGAGACATCGGATATTTCCGTTTAGTCATGGGGGCTAGGCCAAACGAACCATATAACCAAAATAATTCATAAATTGAGAAACTTTGTCTGATGAATTCGTTCCGTTCTATATTATATATCGTACACCCATCACATTATTATAAGAAAAAGATTAAAGTTTAAGTTAAGTTTATCGTGATTTCATTCTGTTTAATAAATGGTAAAGTGATGACCATTCAAATTTTATACTATAATACGAATAGCGAAAATGGATTTCATTTTCAGTGTAAACTTAAAGTGGTTTTCTTTCTGCTTCACATCATTGTTGACTATGGGGTAGTATAATCAGTAGTAAATATTCGGTGTAAGAGAGTGTTTATATGCATTGATTTTGAACGCTTTTGTGTTGTAACGCCGATATATGTATGTGCTCTGCACTGGGGATGGTTGGTAATAAGGAGCTAATGCAAGACACAATGTCTAATTATTCAGGAGAACCGTACAGAACTTAGTTTCAGTCGTCAATGTGATTAATTATATGTCACTGCCACTGCAAGTAATAAAAATTTTATTTATTTGAAAAATCTTTTGAGGTACAAGATTTGAATCAATATACGAATGTCGTTCAGCTTGTTCCAAGCTGCTTGGACGTTGACGGAATAGAGCCCATTCATACATGCAACGTTGGCTCGTTGACCCGGCATAGATATCCTTTGAAATAGGTACTCTTTCGCGCGACGGTCCCCACTACGTTCGATCACTTTTAAGCCAATTTCATTTGCAAGCAGTAGAGCCTCCTTGCACCAAATTCCCATGGTTTCAACCGAAGAAGATGTGGTTGTTGCTCTCTATCTCACTGTACAAAGCGTGTTTCTGTCTCGCAGCCGATTCAGCAACCCTTCCGGCGGATATGACTGTAATGCAAATGTATCTGGCGGCAAAGGTATGACAGCATGTCGCATCAAACACTTTCCGTGTAACCAGGGATTGAGGGTGAGGCCGCCTGGTCCTTTTTCCGTCGTTTCGACACATTACCAAGTACCAATCGATGTATGAAAGATAAAACATTAATCATCTGGTAATAATAAGCAATTTCTTTCGACACATTTGTGCTTATATGGCCAAAATGTGTTCTTCAACAAACGAAGTAAAAAATTCGAATGGTGCGAAACAAGAGAAGTAACAGATTTAATTTTTAAAACATTTTTCGGTAAGTCCCAACAGTTTTCACGAATAGGAGAATACGCTTTTATGCAGTAATTTTTTCCTTTCCTTCTCGATAAGAGTAAGGTAGTTTGTGGACGAAAAAGCTGACCATGATTTGCTTGTAAAAAAACATGTAAAAACCATTTACCACAAATAACGATCCATGCGAATCGTGATTTGCGTTGAGTCTTTTTTCGATACTTCCAACTATTGATCTGCGTGCAAATACAAATGAAACAACCACAAATCACGGACCCCAAACTTCGATGTCATGTACCCCAAAATCCATATTACACACTTGAAAGAGGCCCTCGTTTCGATTTTGTTCTGATAATCAAATTGTAACATCTCAACAGGGTATTCGTTAACTCGTCTGCTATCCGCTAGGTCCATTGATGTTGTCAGTGCGAGAGTTTGATTCACGAAATGTAGAAGAAATACCGATCGTCAGACCCGTATACAAAACACAGCTGATTGAATTGGTTCAAGTCTG
The DNA here is from genome assembly GCA_026413405.1 of Phytosciara flavipes. Lineage (NCBI taxonomy): Eukaryota > Metazoa > Arthropoda > Insecta > Diptera > Sciaridae > Phytosciara > Phytosciara flavipes. The sequence continues at coordinate 8,611 of JANTFA010137789.1, forward strand.
TAGTAGTTGGTGGAAAAGCTTTCACACGGCTTGCCGCCAAAAACATTGTTGGGAGACGCTACTCCTACTAGTTTTGTAAATAACACCCATCAAGGGTTGTTACGGCGAGTTGTATTTATTATGACTCAATCAAATTTTTGAACAAAATGAACGAGCCATCGATTCTAAATTATCATTCCTAAAATCAGGAATGTAATTCGTCTTTTCTTCAATTTCTCAATTTTAAGTGAAATAAGATATGTTTCTGATTGGGGATTTTTGGCGTTTCGTAAATACAGGCAGAAACTGTTGAGCAAATGAACTTCTAGATTCAAAAATTCACAAAATAAAAACTTTGACAAACCTTGTGTCATGATTCCACTTGTTAGAAAAGTAGAGCTAGGCAATTCTAAATTTCTACAAATAAACGGCAACCGACCTCATGGCGAAATGCGTTGCGGGATTTATTTCCGATCTGTAGAGAAACTTTAGATGAATAACCTTTCTCTATTTTACCTGTCATTCTTCCAGTAGCCTAGATATTAAAGTTGTGCTCGTAGTAACGTTAAGAATCAGATCAAAAGAACTTTCGGTTTTTTAAAGTTCCGTCTGAAATGTCATTTAAAATCAAGGTAACATGCCGAGCAGTGAAATTTCTTTGTTTTATAATTTCGTCGTTTTCACGACAAAGTAGCGCATTTGAAAACAAAGGTTTCGTACCTTGACTACAACTGTCCTTACAAAAGACCTGCAACGCTCAAATTTTGGTAATCAATTATGGAAGGTCCAAGCTTCGTTCGGGGTAAATTTAATTCAAAGTGGTCATGCAGAAGCGGAGTTATAGGTCATCACTTTTAAGGCGCGAACCGAATACGCCCCTGTGTAGTGAGAACGACGATTTGAATTATCTCATGAGTTCCACTTTAGAAGATCTAGGAGTTTTAAGAAGGGATTTCGTCCTTTTATGAATTTAAGTAGGACCCATACGAAGCCAAATGTTCCATTTTCATGATGGAGGACATTTGTTGTGAGAATCAATAGGTTCCAAGAAAATAACTAACAAAAATGAAAAGTACCCCTCTGCTTCAAATCACAGTCAACTACCGTAAGTATACCAGCACATTATAGACGGGCACTGCATCAAACTATATTATGCGAGGAGGGTACATATTGGCTTCGTTTATCATCGTTTCGAATGTGAAACAAATGAAGAAAAATTGAAATGGGGACTTTTTAAATTTTCTCCTCTTATTTTAGAACAAAAAGAATTACCTAATCCACATTATATCCCGCACTGCCATTCATCCACACAAACTACGTGCACTCGAGAATATAACAATATTTCAATAGATCTATAATGTCACACCTGAGACTTGAAAAAGTCGTTCCAATTTGTTTCCCAGTATCCACAGTGTGTGTGGGTGTATAGGTATGTGTGCCACGGATTTTGTTTTTTTCCATGCTTTCCTTCCATTTCACCTACTGTAAAATCCCTATGAAGATATACTTTCGAAACGTATGAGGAACTAACTGAAGTGTCGTTCCTATATTATAAAAGTGAAATGAGAGGTTGTTATACAAAAACGCTGGGGCTCTCTCTGGTATACATATACATTCCGGTCTCAAATAAATTATTTATGCTTTTAAAAAGACATCGTCGTTTGTCGAAAAAAGATAAAAAAATAAATTTTTTTTCATTTAAGTGCAAAGACACGTTAAAAATTTAAGAAAAAAAAGAACTTCGCTTACCTTTATGTATCCCAGTGAGTACTCATCCATAAGCACTGAAAACTCGTAAATTTTTCCCGAAACTTTCGAACAGTCGGTCGAAGGTCATTTTCATCAGAATGACATCGTATTTGACCGAAACGAATAATTTCACAGGCGCATCAAATTGAAATGTGATCGCTTAGCTGTTGCGGTTAGTGGTTCTGTGGAGGTGGTTTGAATATGGTTTGGCGATATGGGTTTTTGGAATGTGGCGCGATGGTCGGTTCGAGTGGTTTTGTCATTATATGTGTACATATCGCTCTGTTGAGCTGCGAACTAAAGCAATTGGAATTACCAATTTTTATATCCGCTTTTGATGTCATTCAAAATTTAATTAATTTTTTATTGATTTTCATTGTCGGTGTTGTTGTTGTTGTTGCTGGTGGTGGTACTGCGTTTTATTTTTTGTGATAGCAATTTTCCACTGATGTCGGAACTTTACTTTATTAACTTTTTCCACGTACATTGTTCAACATGTACATAATGTAAACAAAATGAAATAAATTTTATTACAAAACCCATTACCTCTCAGTTAGCATAATGATCGTGTGTATTTTATGTGTGCATAAAGCGATAAAAAAAATGTTACAACAATAACAAAAATCACGCGGGAGATATTTTCCCTCGATTTTTTTTGGTTTCATTACATCGGCCCATCACCGACAAAAAATATTTTGAAAAATCGATATACCATTTTCCACACAATATCTTTTATGTATATAGATCGGCTGGGGATGTTCATGGATTACACACAACATACTTTTTGTCAACTAAGCAAAGAAAAGTAAGACTTTTGTCGACTTTATTGAGCAAAAAAGTTGTATGCTACTCAAGCAGTCACTCTAGCATGGGTTCAATGTTGTAGTGAGGTCAAAAGAAATGGAACTGCGGTTGCAATGACTGGAGATGACGAAATCATGGCGCCACGTTTTTTTTTTTTTTAATTAAAAATAGTAGTTTGGTTTGCCAAACCTAGCACGGAGGCCATCTGTGTGGGCCTATTGTGCTGTTGTACTATTGTTAATTTAGGTAAATCTGCCTGTACTAGATATGTAGTTCATGATGTCTTGAGGTTGTAGGTGTTTAATCGAGTTGTAGTTGATAGTGTATCCTCCTAGAAACTTCCGTCTACTTATAATGTAAGCGGGACAGTTGCAGAGGTAGTGTTCGGCTGAGTCTGTGTGATAACCACACAAATCGCAGCTTGTATCAGTGCGTTTGCCAATGGTAGTGAGATGTTTGTTGAAACGTTAGTACAGGCGCCGTGACGCAAATCCACACAACAGAAAGTTTCAAAAAAAAGAAGAATTTTTAGGGACAAGGAACGATATACACAGCAACTTTTTGACTCCCCCCTTGACCTGGAGTGCCCTCCCAAATATTTTTAACGTAATCTATGGTTCAATACGAGTTCAACGACGTATCCACGTCGAAAAATATTAAGATTTGTCCGAGATATGATTTTTCAAAAAGTTCTTGTTTGTATGAAATTTGAAGAAAACGATCATTTTGAGAAAAGTGTAATCCGCTACGTTGCGTTAGTTAGTTTGTTTGTTAGTTCCTATGAAAAAGTGGTCGCCGCTAACTTCTAAACGTTTCCGTAGATTTTCTTGGAATTTGGAATGTAGTTAATTAGAGGGGGTAAGCACTGGGGGGCAGTTGGCAGTTGGTAAAAATTGTTTCAACTATGTTTTTAGAGGTAGAGGTAAGCACTGAGGGGTTGTTCAAAAATAATAAAATCAAGTAATACTTCCAAAAGAACTGATATAAGTAAAAAAAAACTCTCAAAGGGTAAACGTGATGCAAGTCCTTGTGCATTACTTCCAAAAGAACTGATATAGCTTTGGTTGACGCATTCTGTGCATGAACGCAGTAATTTTTATCAAGAAAATCTCATAAAAAAGGACTTGCGTCACATTTACCCTTTGAGGTTTTTTTTTTACTGATACCGAATACAAGACCAGAGTCAATCCTATAAATTTCACTATTACTGACTATTCCGCAAAAACCATAATACCTTTCAGAAACGTGGTAGTCATCTGTTATCGGCAGCGATAAACAAAATAAACAATAAAATCCACGTAGCGTTTAATTATATAGAAAAATTCATGTTACAACAAGTGAAGTAGTAGATGCCGTATGAAACACAGACCAACTTCGTATAAGCAAAGTATCAACGGAAATATTGTAAATACGTCTGCTGTTTCTGAAGGTTAAAAGGCGCTTTCAGTATCTTTCCGTGAGCCGTATCTAATGACAAAAACGATCAAATTATTTGATTCTAGTATCGGCCCAGTTGT
>JANTFA010137800.1:0-12658 GCA_026413405.1 Phytosciara flavipes
GAATTTTACGTTAATAATCTGGTTCCAATTTCGACACTTCGATGTGGCTGTCTTCTGAAGAACTGGGCAGACATTCCCGGAAGAGCCATGTCCCCACAGCGAACGATTTCTCAGTCAGACAATGAGATCGATATTACAATCCCTCCAGAAACTACAGGAGAACAAGAACTGAACGAGCATCTCCAGTCGTCCAATTGTAATGTAGGCAATATTGTGGAAGTGGAACCCAGCTCTTCTAAGGAGGCTAATGATCCGCATGATATGCTTGAGCCTTCAATGGATGTTGACTATCATCTGGAAAACAGTAACTCGTCTCAACATTTGCATACTAGTCAAAGGTCTCAAGAAGGTAGGTTATCCTTTCAGTCAGAAACCATCGCATACATTGGTCGTTGTTGTCGATAATAGATTTCCAACCGTTTCCGATTCAGATATGCTAACGAAAATCGATTTACCAACCCAACGAATACCGTCACCGGATATGTTTGCTGATTACGAGTCGTCTGCTAACAACAGTCTTAACGATGGTAACATTTCGAGTCCATAGCAATGGATCAATTAATTGAATTGTTGCCTGTGGCAGATGTTTTAGAAAATCAAAATGCTGAGGACTGCTGCATCGAGTCGAAAGACTCACCTAGTGATACAAGCGAGAATAACTTAGACAATGAGCAAATTAATAACGAAAATAGTGCCAGCCAAAAAACACCGATTGTTACTCCAATGCAAGAGAAGGATGCCATTGTTCTTAGTTCTGATGATTCCAATCAAGGTATGTCTTCTAGGGTTGTTAGACAGATGCGTTGATATCAACAATAAAAACAATTTCCAGGCTGTGCAAATATTTCTCAGAGTACCAGTGCGACTAGTCAGCAGAAATCGGTTGGAATTTTGACTGAAAACACCATCACGACCAGTCAACAGAAATCGGTTAGAGTTTCCTCTGCAATTCTAAAACGACTTTCATTCACCGACCGTCTGCAAATGTACTATTGCGACCCTGCTTTATATGACTCGGACGACGATCACATGTCTTCTTCTCTCATCGACCAACTATCACAAGATTCTGTAGTCATTTCGGATGACGAAATTAACTACTCCATTAACAATTGTGTAGGGGGCGAGGCACACAACACTGTCGGGCATCATGACATGCTTTCACAGGAGTCAATTGTCTTAACTGATTCTGAAGATGGAGAGGAGGTCATGGGCTCACAATCGATGGACTACGAAGTGGAAGAGCGGCAAAGTTTTGCTTCAATTGAGATGGACGAAGAAAATGATTTCGAAAGCGGCCTTGATAGATCAAACGGTGATAAAATGTTCAATTCAAATCAGTCAGTAGCAGAGTATGACATTAATCAAAGCATTCAACAACTGTGCCAGAAGGAAAGTCCATTAATTGGATCCATTAATTTGTCGAAGGAAACAAATATCTCATCTACCAAGTCACCGCCAATGGACATGGCGTCACAGGAGTCAATTGTATTGTCTGACTCTGAAGATTGGAATGAATCACCTTCGCAATTACCTCAAGACCAAATCGATGAACGACAGAGTTTTGCTTCAATAGACCTGGGCCACGAATATGATTCGGGAAATGAACAAGGTCAAGACATCAATATCGACGATGAAATTTACAATTCAAATCAGTCGCTAAACGATGAAGATCTCATAAATCTTAGTGTTCGGGAAATGTTCCAGAAAGAATTCGTCTCCGAATCAGCAAAATCTTCGACGAAAAAGAGCTTCTTTCGAACCACTTCCGATCTGTCATTTGAAAGGAAAGTGTGGAAACCACCGAAAACACCAGATAAACTGCACGATTTCAGCGATGATGAACTCGATGAATTTGATAAAATGGTCAGGGGTAACCGATATTCTCAAACTGCGATCCCAAATGTTGATTCCATTGAAATTAGTGACGACGAGTTAGACAAGTCACTTAAAATTCAAGATAAGGATGTTCATTGTGATGATGGAAGGGTATCGGTTTCACAAACACCACCAACGGATTGTGACGATTTTATAGTCGAATCCATGGATCAGATATACCAAGTTCGAACTGGCAAACTAGTATCACCAAAGCCGAACTATGAGAACATGGATTCACCAACACGCTTAGAACATCTGAAAAAGTACGGTCTCAAAACGTTGTCCAAGCGCAAAGCCGTAATTTGTCTGGAACATATTTACAATCGGCTGCATCCCTACATTGAATTAGATGAACAGGACGATTTAGATACAATTTTGAATCAGAACGGGAAGCAAGAACGGCATGCAATTGATTCCCACAATAATCGAATTGACATCAAAGCTATTCCTGTCGGGGCTTCTGCTTCTCAGGCTCCGACGCAAATTAATTTCGATACCCTGCAAGAAAGTGAAGATGTTTTCTATTTACCATCTGCACCTAGAGCTAAGGTATAACCAAAATCTGACGATAGGATAGACTGATCGTTTACGACATTTTAATTCATTTCACATTTTACAGCGTCCATGGTGCCTCGAACCGCTGCACGTTGCCTGGCACAATTTAATCGATGCCAATGCTGCACTATACGATGCTATACTTCAATACAAGCCTGTTGATTTAATGGACATACGTTCACTCTTGAAAAGCATCGGTTTGCGATATGAGACTAATGTGAGCAGGTTAAACAATTTGTGAGAGAAACGGCAAATTTATATTTTGTGTTTGTTTCAGGATATAATCTCGTTTCTAGACCGGAAATGCATTACATTCAAGACGGATAACAAACGCAATGCCGCCGTGACCAAGAAGAGCTGAGTTTCAGCCATTTTATCCTTGCGGATTTTAGTTTATTAAGTGTCCATGTGATGTAATATGTGGAACTGTGTAATATATTTTGATTTAGTTTGATTAAAAAAGGTTTTCCGAACGAAATTCCGATACAAAGCGATCATATCTTTCCCATGAGAATCTCGTAATTCTGTACAGTGTGGATGGAACATTGTACTCAGCAATGGAAGTGGTTTCGAACACGAATTTTTGAATGCAAAACGCTCAGCTGCGTTACTTCAAACAGAACCATTCAGTACCTGCTGAATGAAAGTCCACCTCGTTTGTTTTTAAAGTTTAACATCCAATCAGCTACCGAAACAATACGATGTGTGCGAGAAGTTATGAAGTCCAGACAAAAATGTTGGATTGGAGCGGAATTAATGGTTCAAAAAATCATCTACTTGCACAGGGTAGGTAATGTGGACTTTCTCTTCCTAAACTAAACTCTTTATCACAACTCATTACCTGATGACAAGGGCTTAAAAAGTAAAATAGCAACCTACAGGTTCGGAGACTGTTATTTTGAATTTTTTAGATGCATCCCACGCCTTCGACTCGAGTGCCACACTTGTCAAAACAAAAATATCCAAACCAAACCAATACGTAATCTACTATTTCCTAACAGAAGTTAAAGAGCTTTTTTAGCCAGTGAGAGGAGGTTTGGAATTCGCAAATAAACCCCTTTTAGCAACGCTTTGGTTTACTTTGAACTTCTACTCATCTGGATACAGCAAATTACTTGCCTTAATTAGTAATCTCTCTGGAGTTTTTCTGCAGCCAATCGCTCATAGGAACTTCGGTATAACTCACGATGCTTTTGAATGAAATCAGCTCCTTGGATCGTGAGGTATAACAAACTACGGTGTAACAAATCGCCTTCAGAGGATTTTTCTTGATCTAGACTTTTCTCAACTAGAATGAAATATCGGAACACAGTCTACACCGACGTAGCTCTTGTGTCATAAAACTTAGACCGACACCGTTGCTATCGATGACGGCATTCAGTTCTCAAGAATACAGTCGAGATGTACTTAGATGTGTTCATGTGTCTCATAACTTTGGAACGCGTAAGTCGACTTAATGTGTACTCTTGATATTGTTGAGTGAAGAAACAACTTGATTTGATGATACTCTTGAGTCTTTTCTCAAGTGTCTATGCTGGGAACTTTTTTTTATAAACTGCCACCAGTCGAACTAAAAACTTCCATAATATAAAAAAAAACATTTATTCAAACACTGAATTCACAGTTTCTGTCGAGTGTATGCAACCACTCAGATAATTACTCATGCAGCCCCAGAAAATCAAAACCCTTGAAATGCACCTTTCCATGTCTCCACTGGATCTCTAAACGTAAGTTTTCTGTAATCAAATGGTTGTTTCACCCAGCTCATGTCCTCCGGATTCTTCGGACATTGTTCAGGTGGCGGTGCACAGTTTCCGGCTACACATCTCGGATATTTTGTATTTGGATCCTTTTCGATTATCGCTTTTAAGGTGATTAAAAAGTTCCACGGGCTCGCAAAGTCGTATTCATATTCACATTTCGAATTGGACAGCGTAAAGTAATTGGCGATCGGTGTGTATTTCTCGGGCTTAGTGAACTTGTTCATCCATTCATCCGGTATGCCAATTTGTACCATGCGATTATTTGTTGGATGATTCATATCAAACTTGTGCAAGTGGGAGTCCGACCATGCCATCGAATCTTGAATGGCAACGTGCAGATCGTAGAAGCTGTAGGTGGCCGGCACCTCGACCGTTCGCCATATTGGCACTTTATGTCCGTGGTTTAGTCTTATTTCGAAAACGTAGATTTTCGTTGCATTTTCCGTATTCGTAGAAGTTGAATTTTCTACAGTGGACACATCGTCCGTTTGAGTGGTTTTTGATACCTTCACTGTTTTCGTATCCATAATCTTCGGATTTTATTTGCCAGTTGAAATAATTTCAATTTTACCAATTTGAACGGTGAAATATTTTTCAATTTTACCAATTTGAACGGTGTTCTCAATACAACGTAATTTGTTCAATGAATGACAGTTGCTCACGTCGTCGGGGGTAGAAGTAGGGATAGAATCAATGTGGCAGCATGTTCAGTGTTGACTCGTGACTGATTTTCGTAGGGCTGTGTGTGTTCATGAAACCAAGGTTTTGAAAAAACAGGTTAAGACACCCACGAAGGCGGGTGGCACACAAAATCGACTAGTTCACTGGATTTTTCCATGTAAAATATTTAAATGTTCTCTTCTAAGTCAATGGAGGAGCACCAAAAAACCTCATTTTTTCGCTATTTTCACGCCTGATTCGTTTATTTTCGACCCTTTTTTTTTGTAAATTTTGGTCATTTGGGGGAGGGGTCAAAGACTCTGAGCGTGACGTCATTTGTGAACGGCCCCTTAGTACAGATTTCAGTTTATAATTTTTGTAATTTATAAGCCATATCAATAGTTTCTTTGTTAATCGAGGGGTGAAAATATTCTTACTCGGATTTACACAACGTTTGTCAGCTTTGCGAAACGTGAATCACCGTTTTTATCCACGAAACGGAGACTTTTAAAACATTCTTGAGAGAAAGTTTCTATTTTCTCAACGTGGAATAGCGGTGAGAAAATGATAACTTTCCCATCAGAATTGTCAATATTCTCACGGCATTTTCCGGAGGTTATTCACTTCGTAAGGATGAAAGGAAATTCTTATGAATATTAACATACGACACAAACTTGACACGGAAATTACCGAATTTCTTTCATCAAAAGTTGAAAACTGAAGAAAATCTCCTGGAATTAGTTAAACAAATGACGAAATTGTGTAGCAGGTAGACATCGGGGACGATATTGGAGCAACATTCATAAGTGTCAAGCCGACAAGTTTATCATGGATCGTATGATTTACAAGTTTTCTTTTCAAAATGCTCACTACACTTGAAATAGTCATTTGTGTACCTGTTTGAGACGGTTGCTGTTAGGCAACTTCGCGGGTTGAAATCCAAAATTGCCCTCATTATCGGCACCGAAGCATGAAAAATTAATTTCCAAATAGTGAAAAGCTCACTATGGTCAGATATCAATGTCCAGATCACTTAATCATTTGTCGTAGCTAGATTGAGAGTTTGTGAGCCAACAAATCTAGATCATCTAGAACCATACACGAACGATCTACGCATAAGCGTAGTGTCATGATCTGCAATTATACGCAGTCGGTTCAATTTCATAGAAATATTAGAACTGGTAACCAACGGATGTTTAATTTATGCAAATGGAACCAAGTTTTCGCGAATGAAAATATGTACAGTGCGCTTGACGCGCATGAGTGGCACGTTATTGGTACTAATAGGAAAAAAATTTTTTCGATAAAATTGCGTACCCATCAGTTCGTCTTTCATCAGTTTTGAATTTACTGTGTGCTGTGAAGTGTGTACACGTCTACAATCAAGATTATAATACCAAAAGATGTTAGAAGCGAAAGTTTGGCTGCTACTCTTGCTGAGTTTGGGCCTTTTTCTGGAAACTACTGTCTCCGCCAATAAAGATTTTGATAAAAATTGTACATTGGTGTTCGTGCAATTGGTTCGTATCTATATTTAATTGTAAAATATCGAAAACATTTTCCGTAAAATGCTAATTTCGTTGATTTGCGTCGAAAGGAGAGCTAGATTGAATTGAATTGATTCAGTTTTTTGAATTCTATGTCTGAACTTTGATTATTCTGGTCTTTTGACTTACTTATAACTTTTAGCTTCGCTGCTTAAGGAAGCTTTTTTATGGGCTTAAAATTGATCATTCGCATGTAGTTCGTCATATTTTATATTGATAAATTAGGTATTTTACACCATAGGTAGAAAAGGCTTATGCTTTTTTAATCAAATTCAATTTCAAGTTTCAAATATTTTCCGCTAGAAAAATCCCCATTTTTCAATATTAAGTTTCGTAAGGTTGACAGTTTCGATGCAAATATGGACATTACATACACCCACTAGTCATAATTTCCAAGTATACGAAAATGAAAGTGCGCTTCAGATTCACAAAAAACGCAAAAAATTTTATCTTGACGAACAGTTTTCATATGGTGGTAGCGGTAAATAGACCAAAACTGCGTTGAAAATTCAAATATTTTTGGCGCATTTAAGGCGTGAATACGACAAGGTGCGGCCGATGTGCGATATTCTACAGTCACAGCAAATTTCAATTAATTTTAATTTTTCTAAAATGAATTATTCCGTGTAATCGTTTTTCACATCCGAATTCCGGATTTTTAGATCATGTTCCATCATAAGAAACAATTGCGTTTAAACGGAGATTCTACGAATAAAAGGGGGTTTTGCCACAAATATAATCAGCGCAACTTAACCAAAGTGGAACGTGGTAAAAGTGAAGTTGGATAACTTGACCAACGAGTGGCATAGTGTGACCATTCACTTCATGAGGAAAATCATTTTCCTCGCTCGTAAAGTAAAATAGCCTGACTGAACACGGGAAATAAGTAAATAAAAATATGTTGAGGTACAAGATACAAGATATCACGTGATGTGATCTCTTCTCTTTTCTGCCAACACATCAAATTTTTAACTAGAGGTACCTTTTAATAACACTTGAAAGATGCTTACCTAACACAGATCAGAAGTAGCAACTGCCAGTTGCGCAACAGTTTAAAGTATAGAAATCTAATTAGAAATTCTATTTTCTGAATTTAAATGAGTAGTGGTGGTACCTACTCATTTAAATTCCGAAAATAGAGTTTCTAATTATTACTTCATCGAAATGTTGCTCAAACTTTGCGGTGTTTGTTTTTCTCAAACTTTGTCGTCATTGCAAAAATTGTGGATGAAATGAAAATCCGAATATTTTCATGATTTTGTTCGTCACACAACCCGGTTAAATCAAATCATTTATTGCACCGTCGAAAGATTGGCTGAATAACCGAATTATCATGGTAATTCGTAACTTTTTCTTCTCAGCATGCTCTTCACTTCAGTCCTGAAGCTTTTGATTCTGTTCAACGTCACCAAATCACTTGACTCATTCGCCAATCTAATTATTCTTGATGCCGTTTCATCTTCCTCATAAGTATAGTTGCGTAAATCGCTTCGGTCAACGGCCTCTCATTCCTCATCGATTGATGGTTAGTTTGTCCTTCTTCTCAAACTTGCTTCAATGTTAGCATCGCCGATCCTCTTGGGATACAGATCAAATTGTATGAATGCACTTCTCGAGTTGATAACTTTTCATAGTCGATTTTCTCACAACGCTCGCCATAAGGTGATAATCGACAAAGCACGATTCGTGTCGTTAAGCGCATACATAAGGAATTGCAAAGTTGTCCTTTAGAAACTGTTTTAATGTATCCCGTTGACTGTGTCGCTCTGGTTATATATACGAATGTAAACTTTATATCAACACTGGAATACCAAGATCACGAACTTTTGCTTCACGATGTTATCACCCATATGAAGTAGGGGACATAATATGGAGCGTTATTACTTGCAATGGTAATAACGTCGACAGTTTCTCAGATTAAACATCGATTTATGAAAACATTTTGTACTTTAAAGTATGTGATGTAATCTCTTATTTCTTCACGTTCAGTTTTGCCAAAACATCAACATTTTAACTACAGGTACCTTGTATCACACTCGGAAGATGTTGTTTACTTAACACAGATCGAGTAGCAACTGCCAGTTGCGCAACAGTTTAAAGTATAGAAATCTAATTAGAAATTCTATTTTCTGAATTTAAATTACTAGGTACAGTTTACTTCATTGAAATGTTGCTCACTTTGCGGTGTGTTTTTTTATCCAACTTTGTCATCATTGCAAAAAAGTGAATAAAACGACAATCCAAATATTTTCACAGATGTTCCTCAGTGCGATATTTCGAATCCGCTCAAGTTGATCGACTGTTTTAGTGATTCTTGTCGCTCTATTTGTACCGCACGAAATGTTTGTCAAATATTTCACTTGTACCAAGGTGTTGTTACGTAGGACTACATCATATACAGTTCATCACAATATTCTCTAGCCCCTTTGCCGATAAAAGATGTTTATTACTCATCACTACTCGTCTGCAAATAGTTTAATTACACCCTCACAGGGACACGAAATCCCCTTTGGAATTTTCAGTCATAGTAAATTCAAATCAAATTTTAACCGTTTCACATCTAAAACAAACAAGAAATACATTTTAAATCAGGGGCATGGGACATGCAACCCCACTGTGCTGTAATTATAAAATATGAGAGTTACAGCGTATGATGGGTCTTGCATTCGCAATTTCCTCCTTCTCTGCTTGTGTTTGTTCGAATCGCTTTTGTCGTTGTCGCATTTGGCCGGCTTAACTGTGCTTTGGTCTTCCCCTTTTACTCATTCTAGGATTCTAGGGATGTCCATCGAAAGGCCTTTTCTCGTTTTTGACTTTGTCGACGATGGTTTCTTTAATGTTCAGCGTGTCTCGTATATATGTTCGCTCTTGATGTGATTCAACTTTGTGACGCCAACGAACATGCCCAACTTTTCATACATAGTCCAGCATTTGGAGCCATATTTGAGCGCGGGTCGTACTACCGTTGTGTAGATTTTGCCCTTGAGTTTTGCTGGCTTACGCTTGTCGCATAATACTCCAGAATTTTAGCCAGTCTACGCTGATCCTATGGTTGCCGTCTTCATCGCAATTTCCACTCCTATTGACTACCGATCCAAGATGCTTGAAGCTGGTGCATTTCGGCATGACGTTTCCGTTAATCATTATATCTGGCGATGGAGCTTGTGCATCACTAAATGACAGGAACGTGTACTCAGTCTTTGATTCACGGACTTTAAAACCCTGATCTTCAAGGACTCTCTTCCACTTGTCAAATACTCCTTGGAGCTTGGCCAACGTCGTCGTCAGCGAATAGTACGCTTAGCAGGAGTTATTGCATTAACTCGGATGTAAGAAAGTTAATGACAATGTTGAAGATTAGAGGGCTGAGTACGCTGCACTAGTGAAAGAATTCCTTTCATATGGTCGTTGATCGAAAAGAGGACAAATGTATTCTCCAAGTTTCTGTTCTCACTGTATCACTCGGCACCAATGTTTGTTTAAACAATTTTAAATCTTTCTAAAATTTTCTTAAAATTATTTGCACCCTTAACCCTTCTTTTTGTCTATTCAGATGTATCGGCATGGCGACAGAAATCCAATCAAGCAAACTCTGGGAGACCCTTACGATGAATCGTACTGGAAAGGCGGTTTTGCACAATTGACGGATGTAACCTATTTTAAAAAGTGCATTTGTAGTGCATTCGATTTGATTTACATTTTTTTGGTTTTAGTTGGGCATACAACAGCAATACGACCTAGGAAAATGGCTTCGAAGAAGATACGGCAATTTTCTTTCGGACAACTGTTCAGTAAATGAAACCTACATCAAATCATCAGATGTTGATCGTACGTTGATGAGCGCTTATGCAAATTCGGCTGGACTTTATGAACCGAAAAATAGAAGCGAAAATTGGAATCCGAAATTACCGTGGCGACCGTGTCCCGTCCATACGCAACCCGTTAGCACTGATAATTTGATCGCAGGAGCTGTTCCTACTCCGTGTACAAATTATGTTAATGCACTGAATGCGTATAAAAATTCGCCTGGATTTCTCGCAGAACTGAATAATGCAAGCTATCTGTTCGACATAATAGCTGCAAATGTGAATGCTACCTTTGATAGAGCTTTTGTCACCTTTTTGACGACACGGGATGGGTGGGTTTGTGATAAGGCCCATGGTTATGCGTGAGTTCATTGAATCGATAACTGTTTTCTTTAAGTTAATCAAAATCAAATTGTGATACCCAGTACTCCGAAATGGTCGGAGCAACTTTTTTATAACGACACAACATTCTACAAGGCAGCGTTGAGGCACTACTTTATATCCAACAACACACCATACCTGTGCCGATTTTATTCAGGATACTTGTTGGCTGACATTTTAGGCCGGCTTTCAAGCAAAGCGGCAAAAACACTGGTTCCAGACCGCAAATTATGGGTTTACAGTACGCACGATTCTACGATGATGGGTTTTCTAAATTGTTTGGGTGTACCAAGGGTGAGTAATTTGCCACTAATAATGAGGCAAAGACCAATTTTCCGCTATATTTTTGTAGGACGATTTCCCTGAATACACCGCAACAATTATCATCGAGTTGCATTTGTGCAACGGCAAGTACTACGTGAAATTACTCTACAAAAATCTTAACCAAAAACCGGTTACTATTATAATTCCTGAATGTGGAGGTGAAAAATACTGTCCACTGGAACAGATGTACCAACTTTATAACTACATCTTACCTAAAAATCCAATTGCCGTTGAATGTACGAACAACAATCCGATGATGAATTAGTGTCGATGGACAATTTTTCAAATGCATTGAAATGAGTAAAATTTCGTTGTAGCCACCATGCATTCCTTATACATTCCACTTAATTTTTAGTTATTATAAGCTCTGATGATGCGTATACACTTAGTTCGTTAGGTTAATTTTGTAAAACAGAAAGTTTCTCTAATTTCAACGCAATGACCAACCATCCAATTTCATAGCACTCCAGTGCGACAAGTTGTCACTGACAACAGAAAAATGGCCAACAATTATTTCCCTTTTCGCTTTCAATTGGTAACGGTTAGCCAGTTGGACGTCTTTCTGTGCATTGGTCATTCGGGAGCCTGCGTCATATAATCAGATTTGTGATTTTAAGCCTATGCGATGTTGTTCCACTATTAATTATACTAAAAACATTCGTGCGACAACTTTGGTTTTCGAGTGCCTAGACCAGTCAAATTTCAGAAGTTCTAACGACAAACAGATTCCAGAAGATTCATACAATCCTGCCAGATTTACCCTGGTAAAAGTCTGACAAGTTCGAAGAATGAATACTAAAACGTAAAATTTGTTAGGCTTTTGAAAAATATCAAAACTGTCGCACCTTCCAATGTTCATGACGAATTCACGTCGTAAGTGCGCCAAAGATATTTGAATTTTCAACGCAGTTTTGGTCGATCTACCGCTACCACTAAGTAAGAACAGTGCGTCAAAACATGTTTGCGTTTCTTTTTGATTCTGAAGCGCACTTACGGTGTGAATTGATATTTAAGAGTTCATCAACAGGGAGTTGATGTTCAATTTTGTTGTACACAGTGACGCCTTACTATACATAATAGGTCCTGCCATCCTCCATTTTTGGTATGAAAAGTGGTGTGGCAGCCGATTACCTGTTTGGCAAGATCTTCTCAGTATATAGCTCTGGATAACGCCGAGAAAAAGTTTGATAATGCATTGAAAAGTTTCAAATCAAGTTCAATATTATGTTACAGCTGAGATGCATTGAAGCATAAATGCGTTGCAATTGAATGCAAACGATTATGTACATTTTGCAATAGAAAAAAAATTGTCAAAGCTTTTCGTACAACATTTTATTTACTGGTGACTCCACTTCCACAATTTCTCGGCAACAAAATTTCATGGATGCGTGACATAGTTTTAAAATCGTCTTTTTACCATTCTCTGTAAGTGTTTTTTCATTGTTCAAATAAATAAAAAGTTTTGAAAAAAAGCACAGCCAGCAATTTTCTTTATATTGTTTCATTCAGCTCGATTGTGTCCGTTCGAATGTAATTAGAATAACCAACATTAAGGTCGAAGAGACTAGGCTTTGATTGAAAGAAAACCAAGAAGTGATTTCTTATAGTGCTTTTTTTAGAATTTTCACTTATTTCAGTTAAAAATTTAGCAAATTATCATCCAATCGAACTGATTACCCTGAAGAAATGACCACATGAAATGACCACTTTTTTTGACGACATGAATTTTCTCGTCATTTTGTCACTT
>JANTFA010137811.1:0-12657 GCA_026413405.1 Phytosciara flavipes
CAGTCAATTTCTTATCAAGGTAATTTTAATTAAATGGTTTCGGAGTAAGCAACGAATAAACATATCCGTATTTGATATACTCGTATTCAGGTAGTTGGTTTACCTTACCGGCTGATTTTGAGTTGAATTTCATCAAAATAAAATACTTGTGACTTAGGACCTAAGGTGGGTAGGTTCACACTCTCCATGCATAGCAATAGTTGACTTGTTTTCGTGCGCATGCGCAGAAGGTCAACTAACACGATAACTGAGTGAATTGTATTATCAGTCAGAACCAGGGTATATTCTTCTGTCACTCCTTCTTACATATGTGTAACACGTCGAACCAGCAATAAAAAATGTCTGTCCGTGGACTTGAGTAACTTGAGTAAAACAACAAGATTACAACAACTTAGTTTTCGAAACCTAGCCTAATAAAACTAAGAAATCACTAAACCACTTATCCAAGTATTTCATGAATCAATTACAAAAAAAACCAATTCCGATGAGACTTTTTTTCCCAGATGCCAGTTCAAGTTCAAAGATGAGCAAAATCAAAATCCAGAGATATGATCGTTCGTGATATTTTAAAGTGGTTTTTTTGCATAATACTAGGTCCCACCTTGTGGGTGGGTCAGGTCCCTTGACTGAAGAATTTGAAACTTGATTTTTAATAATGTTTTCGATTTCAAATTATTCCAAATCCAATTTTACTTCTAAAAACCATTGCCAGCATGAGATTGGATCTCAAAAAATCTTCTCATATGGAACATTTCAGTGTGTTTTTGGCGAAAAGTCGTTTTCCATATGGAAAATTTCCAGTGAATTTTTGGCGAAACTTTCAGTCAAGGGAATTAACAGCAGGCAGTTTTACTCTCGAAAAGTTGATAAATGGTGCACATTACTGGTCGAAATTGGATCACCGGCTCAAAAGCTAGAGTCCATAGAGGGAGCCTAGGTCGAGTAAATTTCATGCGATTCTCATGATTTTTTGTTTTGCTTGAAAGATAGTGACGACCGTAAAGCTTTATTATGGTTTTTCATTGATCTAAGAAAATGTCCGCCAGCCTCCATTTTTGATTTTAGTGTTTTTTCCTATATTTCGAGAAAATTTCACAAGATTTTGGTGAATTTTTTTCCAGTGTTTTCATTAGACTTCGCACAAAATTACTGTCAGCAATTTTAGCAAAAGATGAATTTCAATGAAATAATAAAAAGAGACAGTTTCGAGATGAATGCCACTTTATGGTTTGTCCCTCAAGGTTTATCTTAATTTGTTTTTCTCAACGGATTTAGCTTTCTGGGTCATAAGAAACAATTTCTGTTCGAAGGGTATATGGTGGCGGGCGGGCACTTTTTGAAATAATGAAGAAAAACCATGAGATTGCGAGAAAGTGATAAAAATCCTCCTCTCCCAATTATGCTTTTGATCAAGGTTGTGATCGCTAACGATTAATGACTAGCGACGCTAATGCAACCTTGCTTTTGATGATTGGAAATCATTTACGGACACAAAAGAAAAATATATTTGTTTTGTGTTGAGTAAATGATTTCCAATCATCAGAAACCCAATTGGAAGAGATTGATTTTCATCATTTTCTCCCATCCCATGCAAAATAATCGAAAATGGCGGAAAAATCATAGTTTTCATTCATCATTTCGAAAAGCGCCCGTTTTTTTTCAAATTTCTTTTAATCATCATTCCAGGTAATCTCTGAGTGGAATACAATATAAAATGCGCCCGTCCCGCCACCCTACCCTTTGAACAAAAGTGGTTTTTCTAAACCAAGAAAAGCCAAATCCGTTGAGAAAAACCAAATTTTCCAATGTCTTATGTCTGATTCATTGAAATTCATCAAACTTCATTAGGAAAATAAAAAAATTGACCAAATTGGTCAGATCCTCGACTTTAGATCCACCTAGGGAATCCTCGGGAACTTAGAATATCCACCTATTCCTTTGAAACTCACATTTTTTATTTCCTTTTGCGTGCTAGTTTCGTAATTATTGCAAATATAGTAAAGTGGCCCATTTAAATATTATTTGCTTCATAAAAATGTGCCATTAAAATTCAATTGAATTCAAATTGTAACCGAAATTTATAAAAGTGAAGTCACATTTGCATGAATAAACGAAATCGACTGATTATAAAATGTTAATGTGTCGAATTGTAATAGCTAATCCGACAATGTACGTTGTGTGGTGGTATGGCTTTATGTACATAGTCAAATTAAAAGCGCGAGTAGCTTGCCGATTTTTATTTATTTAAAAAATGATTGAGTGTTTACGAGAACACACAGAGTGGCTCTAAGTGTATGCTTCAATATTTTGATCAGCGATTTTGCTGTTAACAGTAAACAAACATTTCGAATAGCAACAACGTAGCTGAAAATATTCTTCCTTGGAATTACATATGTGACTTCCCAACCATTAGCTCAGCCTCTTTAAGATGAATTTCATTCACGCGAGAAATATGGGACAATTTTACTGTCGCATTATTAGGTCAATCGAATCGTAAATGTGAGACAAAATTTTATCGTTCGAAGAATAGAAACAAAAATGTCTAAAACCATCAAACAAATAATTAAACTTTTAATTTCCAATGTTTACGTCTAATTCATTATCTTTAAACTCATCTCCTCGGCATGTCAAGGTATATGTTGAACAATTAATTAGTGTGTTGAATACAAATGAAGTGTGACGTTACGTCATGCATATTTGTCTTGAAGAAATTAACAACATTCAAAGCGTTATTGTGTTCTGTTTTAAACGCGTTGAGGCTAGCAAAACTGCATGAGTTTTGTGTGGTGGAGTCAGTAGTTAGGGATTATTTACTGTGGCTACTGTGTTTGAACGGGAAAATTGTGTCACGATCAAACCAATCAAATCAAGACAAGACACAAGATTAGAGGAACCGAAATCGAACAGTGTAACTTGAGAATTTCATGACACTTTTACAATGTTAAGCCAGAAAAAACCATATCAGACGCTGCGACGGAGCTCCGTACGATCCCACATAACTAGTTTACATAACCCTAATACTTGCGTAGCCCTTCGGCTCGGATGTGCAAACTCTACAGATACCAAAAAGTGTTACTTAAAAAACACACTTGTGGGTTCGGTTTTTCCCTCCCTAATGATGAATTACTTTCGCAGCACGCTAGCATTCAATTCAAATTACTGTTATTCCAAGTTTGTGATAAAGGTTTACTTCCGGGGATCGATTCGCCTCGTACCGATAATTAGTATTGCGGATTACCCATTCTTTGCTTGGTGTTTATTTGGAGATTTTCTAGGTTCATCCCTCGAGTCCAAAAGCGTGAGGTTGATAAAAATGTGAAATAGGATAAGATACGGAACTCCGCCTATAACTTTCTATACATTGGGGCCATTCACAAATTACGTACGTCTAAAATCACGTTTCTACCTATAACTTAACGATGTCGTATTGAAAACTATCAATGAATCACAACTCTCGAGAAATTACAGCCATCACGGAAATCAAAATATTCTTTATGTGAACGAACCATAAATCAAGGGCGAACCACCTGCACCTCGCAGACTAATTTCTCACTACTTCAGACCTTAAAAAAAACATGTCACCCATCATAATAAAGGAAACAGTTCATTCGGAACGCCATGACCTTTCAATCCTCAACTAAAAGTGTTGCTTCCAACCTTACAATGAAATCAAAAGTATACGAACATCGCGACATGTAGCTCTCCTATATTCGTTTGTTGTACCAGCGAAAATTTAAATGAATAAAAAAAACCAACAGAAATATGCCGTAACCATATGACAATAAATGACAGACATAATATTTTAAAGTGGCGTATATTGTGTGCTGTGCTTAACAATTATCCAAACACCAGCAAAATTTAAATATTAAAACTAAAAAATAAAATTTTTAATTTAACTTAACAGCCATCGTTATTGTTCTAAACGTACATTACACATCTTTCGTATGAATGCTCTAGTGTGTTGTGTGTACGTATACTTATGCGTCGTCATACATAACTCCGACTATTATTGTCTGTATCAGAGTTCGTCTTTGCGATATTATTCATTTCACACCTGAAGATTCAAGGCAAAGGTATAAAATTCATTGTTGATAGCAGAACCAAAACTAGTCGATTTTTGAAAACAGCGCGGTGAACACGTTAAGTTACAAGGAGTTGTACAGTACACGATCTTAATAAAAATATTAAATTGATTTGTTAATTGGAAAAAAAGGTGTGTGCGGATTCGATTTAATTAATTGTAAAATGTTTCAGTGAGCAATAGTTTGCGAATCAAAAAAATATTGAAATGATTTGAGTGTAAAAAGGACTGTCTTTCCAAAACAGGAATATGAGAATCAATCAAGGAATTTAACGAAAGAAAACCGCACTGTAAATCTGTGTATAAACGAATGGCTGTCTTGGACTATTTGAAATTATCTGAGTTCCGATTCTTCCGATTTTTTCCATCAAATTAAAGGAATAAAAAATTATTCTGAGAAAAACGTTTCTCCTCGCCAATTTGTGAATTGGCTAATTTGCTAAACCAATAATGGGGCAAGCGAAGCAAATGTAATGTTTTCCAGAAACTGTTTGAATTTTGAATAAACACAAAAAATGTGCTAATAATCCAGGCATCACCACCGAAGTGTTGATGTCATTGAAGTTTGAAGTTTCACAAACCAACAAAAATTGAAATACATCAAGGGCCTGCGCAAGTATCAGTTGCTTCTTTGAAACTGGCCAATGGCTAACAAGAAAATTATTTATGCAACCGATTGATAAATGATTTTATACACCGCAGTATGCGTCTAGGGAGATAAAACATACGTTACGTTGTTCTGTCAAATTTTGTTTTGCTGATATTTTGCTTTGGTGCATAAAATATCTTACGTTTTTGGGGGGAAATCCTTTTATCTTGGAGGAGGAATGTATCCCTTGCCTTCGGCGCGGGATACAACATTCCTCCTCCGCGATAACGGAATTTCCCCCCAAATGCGTAATATATATTATTGCACAGTAGTTCGATCGAAGCAGTGTGTAAATGCGTGTGTGATGTTTTGCGCGAAAGGGACATTTGGAAAAATTATGTTGCTAACTTGTGCCTACAATGGAATTTTACGCATACGATGTGCTGTCAACCTCGGTTTCGCCTCACATCTGTTGCGCAAAATTTCCATCCAGGCACAAGTTAGCAAAATAGCTATTTTATACACTTGATGTGTGAAGAGTGTCTAAAATATGGTAGTTTACATTGGATGCTGCGAAAGTAATCCATTACATGAGGAAACCATTTTGTGATGAAAGAAAACTGACAAGTGTGTTTGTGAGCAATGAGCTTCGCCTTCGGCTCAGATATGCAAACTCTACACTTATCGAAAAGATAGTTACCAAAGCTCGTTGCTCAAAAACATACAAGTGAGGTTTCTATCATAAAACGGAAGGCCTGGCTCGCGCTCGTCGCCTTCGTTTTTGGTAGTATCTCCACTGTTTTAGGCGGTTTCAGGTCCAAATCTAACAGCTCAAAATTGTATTGTATTTCCAATGACTTCAGCAAACTTTGTCTTTCAGAAGGTTTTTCACGAAAACCTCTCGCCTAAGAGATAGAAACAATAATGAAAAAATTGCGCTAACTGCCGTAAGACTGCTTCAAAATTTGAATTTTGAGTGAATCAATGAATGAACAAATGAATTGAAAAATAAATTCAAAGCACTCTAATGTTCGAATATCGCAAACATGTCTAGTACAACGCTGCGATTGCGAAGACAATTTTGCGTTTTGCGTTCTTACGGCATCAATTAGGCGCGACAGATTTTCGTGAGAAACTTTCTGTACGATAAAATTTTGATCTGTGAGATTTAGAGCTTAACAGTGCAGATATTGCCTTGAAGAGAGTAGGGCAAAACATTATGCTAATAACGCGGCCTAACTTTGTAAAATGGTTTCCGAATTACTGAATTACGTAGCAGCATCCGATGAAGCCTGGTTTAATTTCCGGCACATGCGAAAGTTAAACTTCACATCAGAATTCATGAAAAACCGAATCGAAAATGGTCCGCTACGTAATGGATCACTTTCGCAGGGGACTTATTGCTGTATAATGTTCAACTTTCGCATGGGACAGGCAGTAAAATCATTTATCACCAAGTTGCATACAAAGCTTTTCTAAAAAAAGTTCACTAGTCAGCCAAAATTGAATGTTGTTCAATTTCATTCTTCATTGGGCGCATTGAGCACCTTCATTTTGGCACCAAGTTGGAATTTTTACGTTGTTTGACGACTCTAAGGCTACCCTCGCTCGATCTCAAATACAATAGTCGTCACTGAATCCATATTTTTCGTACTGGCCAGTTTCGAAAAGTTTGGCATATGCTTCAGACCACCCTTATGAGCGACTCATCAGTCATATATAAAGCTTGCGGGCTCTGTGTATTCGATGAAATTCCAAATTAAAATATTTCATCGAAAACATTTCCATATCAAATATCCGATGTCCGTGCAAAGTTGTGTACCGTAACTAAAACGAGCAAAAACGCCTTATTCAAATACGAAAATTATCAACGGATAAACAATCAATAACGCTGATGTGATGTGATCTGTGATGTATTCATTAGCTCGATCACGATTGTTGTTTTTATTAATTTTTTTTTGTTCGTCAAAAACTTTGTTCAAGTACATGCATGCAAAGGACGTTCCGTTTATAATAGTTAAAAGAAGCATGCAAATTGGAATAGAATGCCCGTAAATAGAACACCTTTTTATTTAATCAAATTCACATCACATCATTCAGTTAAACGAAATGCGCAATTATTTAACGAGCAATAACATTGTAAAAAACAAAACTAGCTCGGAGGTCCCATCAATTAAACCATTGTCAATTATGTTGATTTTGCGCGCAATTTTGATGATTAATGGTCTTAAAGAATTCCACATTGATGACATTGATAATAGTAGATATCAGCCCTAAAAAGGAATGTGTACCACTTCAATACACATTGTTGTTAGATACATTCTGTTGAATATTCCGTTTGTGTAATCTACAGTCCTCAGTGTCCAATATGAAAAGTTACGCTCTTCTCATTTGGATCGATAAACAAATCTTTATGAGAAAAACTATAAATTCACCAAAATGTTCATTAAATCTGTTACTTCCTAGATTGACTCCCTTCGATGCACTTTTGATGTGAAATCTTTGACTTCGTTTGTTTATATAAAAATGTTGCCCTATAAAGCAACATTGGTAGAAATTCTGATCTTATTATTGTCGTCGATGTTGTTAACAGATGTAATCACTTTCCGTAACTTTTTTTTCGCTTTGTTCATTTTGTGCCATCGTTTAGGGTCGTAGCTTCATGGGAATGAAGGTGAGCTAATTCTGCAAAGTCTATCTATAGCTCACTCTGAGAAAAGACAAAAATCGATCTCCTAGCGCTTTTTTGTCATGTACAGAGGGCTATTAGGATTGTTATGCCATCGGAATTCAAGCTCGACGATAAGCCTTTTCTCTCAATCGTCTATAAAACCGCCCGTAAGCTTTTTTACAGCAGTAATCGCGGGGTCGCTTACTTTCACCAAAAATTAAAACGTTGATTTACCGTGATTAACCAGCATGACTGACTACCATTCAATGAAAAATAACGATAAGTAGCGGTTTGACGTTTTGACTCACTTGTTAATCAATGGTTAATCGCTTGTTAATTACGTTAATCAAAAAGAGTAATTAACCCCTCGGCAGTAATATGTTCAAAATATCGAGAAAAAACGATCAGAATCTGTGATTTCTAAGTCATTGCGGAAACCGTGGAAGCTATAGTGCCGGGTGTAGTGTTCAACATTAGTCAGATCAGCTGAACAGCCCTGTTGCTCGGCACACAAAGTCTCCGAAAGTTGACTATATTATTAACGATAACTCTCTGAGAGGTGACGAAAGTGGTCGTCCGGTTCGGCCGAATGTCAGTCCTAATCACTTAAACATTCCTATCAAATATCATTAATATATCGAACTAACAGAACGCTCGACTCATGATCAAATGGTTTTGACAATCTTTGGTTCGAATCCACTGTGCGACGTTAAAGCAAAAGGTGTTTTCATTTAAATTTCTAGTCTTGGGTTTTTGATTCACTGGTTAAAAATTGACCGATAACTGATAAAATTTCCAAACTTTATGTTGTGGATCTTTTGAGAATTTCGACACGAAGATAGATTATTCGCCTGACTATTTTGCAATTATTATTTTAGGCGAAGTTAAACGGAAAAAAAATTACAATTGACTTTCGGTAGCAAAATAGGTATCTTGAATTCACACAGATTCGCCAGTCTATTTTACAAATAAATTCTTTATTCTTATTAGTCGCTGTTATAGTGATTCACACAGTAAGTGCGTTTAAAAATTTGAATTTTGGGTGAATCATTGGATGAGCAAGAGTTAAAAAACAAATCTCAACTCACTCTAATAAAAGAGTATCACCAACAGTACCAATTGAACGCTGTGATTGAGAGGGATATTTTGCGCTTCTTTTCTGAATTTCAAGCGGACTTACAGCAAATGTTGTATAAAACATAATGATGACCCGCACGTGTGGGAGTAGTGTACAACAAGTAGCTGGTTGTCCATAAAACGCATACATCTTAAAACTACTCTGCAACGCTGCATTTTTCGATTATTCCGTTTAAACTCGTCCCTTGTTAACATTGCTAACCACAATTTCGAACGTTCCATTTCAAAAACTAAAAAATCCACCGAAATCAGGTGAAATTTACTCGAAATATAAAAAAACACTGAAACCCGGCTGTCAGCCATTTTCACAGTTTCCATTATCTTTCCAAAAAATTTTTTTAACGAAAATCGGTCAAAATTCATTTGATTTATACGCAGGAAAAACTCAGAGTCCTGGATCTCAGACCTCTGGCTAACGATCTACTGATTGTATTTTTCCGTAGATATGCCTCAGAAAAGCTAACAAAATTGAAGAGTTCTATCTTCTCATCTTCCAACTTGACCTCACATTTTTGGCTACCTTTCGGGGGAAAAGTTATCGTGAGGCCGACAGATAGAAATTCATTTCATTGCTGATTTGGCATCTAGGAGTGACCACAGAAGGTTTACCCTTACTCAGGGGTACGAATTCGACATGTTAGAAACGTAAGAGTTAAAGTAAAAGACCCTCGTACGGGAACATTGATTTAGATATACCCATTGTTGAAAGACTACGACGAGCCGTTCTTCCAATTACCTTTTCTGATTTTGAAATATAAACTTCACCAGTTTTTGCAATGGCTTGATTTCATGACTCATATGCCTTTTATGTAACTCTTTGAACTATTTATCAAACGTAGTATGTTAGATAGCCTTAGTCAATCAATGGGTTTTCTTCACATAATGATGGTGTTACAATAGGGATGGATGACTCAATTTCTACTAAGATCAAGAAGTTACAACCATGTAACACTTCAATGAGATATGCCCAAAAAAAATGGAAAATAAATGAACCCGTGTCTCATCATTTGTTGGAAAAATGAATTCAAAAATTTTTAATGCTGTTTGAACTTCCTATACAAATGCTCATTACAACAACAATTTGCATAGAATTCCACCCAAATTCCACATGATTTTCAATGTTTGGAGCTTCCCAACTTCCATGTTTTTGAGTTATTTCGGAAAAGAAAAAATACGGGTCTCTTTATTTTGCAAATACTTTCGAGAAATGTAATAAGGAACACATGCATGGCATACCTCATTGAGTGCTATTTTTCTCAAAAAAAAAAAATCGTAAGACCTCATCTCACCCTGAAAATCTGGTCTAGCTTCTGCCCCCTGATCCACATACTAGAGAAGAAAGGAAGACTTGAAGCGCAAGTTCACCGTGTTGGACTTTTCTAAATGCTTACTGAGTTTATGTTTAATTTTAATTAAAATTAAAACAAAAGTGCAGCTCCAGTTAATAACGTCTTACGTCTGAACTGATGATCTAATCTATAAAGAAAAATTGTTCTTACAGTATGTCTTGTGCCAAGTGGCATTACAAAAATGTACAACTAAATTACTTTATCAATACATATGTAAAAGATACAAAATGTTTTAGCACATCCGAACTCCGATGTGAGTACGCTAATTCACGAAACAAGCCCATTGCATATCCATTTACTACATTTTACATAAATTATTTTGCAAATATTCAATTCAATTTGCTTGTTGTTCAATTAACAGCGTTCGTCAACAATGTTTACATTTTAGTCAGGTGATTGTTATATGCATTGAACGAATTTTGAATTTACAATTAGAGAAGCTTCCAATAGAAAAGCTTTGGAAAATTTCAATTTTATGTTTGTTATCGACAACAACGACAAAACCTAATCCTGTCATTGTGGATTCATGGACAGTAAAGTTTCTTTTAACGAATGAAGTAAAACATTTTTTTCTCAAAGACTCGGCGCGGGGAAGCTATGCGCAAGCTCCTTTGAGTTAAATCTACATTAATGACAGAAACGTTCATGCGCTAACGAATCTTCCTTTATGATTCTTTCCAGATGATTGCATAGGAAGACGTTCATCATACAATTGTGTACTTAATAAATCAAAGAGCAGTCATGAATCCAGTGCTGATAATTTTGCAAGCTTTAATTCTAACATCATCTGCACAACGAAGCTCTTTCCCACTGCCAGACGTAGCACCTGTCGAACGACAATTCAAAGTGTATGTAGCCTACAACGTTCAGCTTTTAGCTTAGCTTCTTCCTACTCTGTAACTTTATTTTACCTTATAATCTAGTGTCTACGAATGGGACACCATTGAATTCGCATACGGCAGCGATATAGAGCGTGCAAATGCAATCTATTCCAACTACTACATACCCCAGAACAACATCATTTCGGATATTAAAGCATTCGCGAATCGTCTTTATGTCACACTACCAAGAATGAGACCGGGAGTGCCGGCTACACTGGGGTGGATGATTTCGCCCGGTGATAATGGACGAACTGATCCTGAAATTGAACCGTTTCCGTCATGGGAAATGAATGAGATAGGGAATTGTTCAGCACTGCAATTTGTACAGGGCATTGCTGTTGACACGGACGGCATTATGTGGGTAATTGATTCTGGACGAGTTGACACACTATCTCAAGGTAAGAATGAGAAATTGAAGAAAAAAAAACGATTGATTCGGTTACGAGTTGTGGTGTGTAACCAATTTTTTGAACAAAAGGATCAACAAGACATTTGAATTGCCAGCCGAAACTGTTATTGTTGGATCTAAAGCGGAATGGTACCATCATTCATCGATATAATTTCCCGGACGATGTGGCAGCCCGAGGCAACAATTATCTGAACAGAATTGTTATTGATGATGCTTCCGGTGGATTTGCTTACATTACCGATAACAGTGGTGCTGATCCAGGTTTGTGGAATCCAATTTTAGCTATCGAACCCAAATATTCATCGACTTTTCCGATTTATTCCAGGAATCGTTGTCTATTCAAGACGCCTGAACCGATCATGGAAAGTGAGAGAAAACAATTCGATGCGAGCGGCTCAAAATGCTAGAGAGTTTCAGGTTAATGGGACAGATTTGAACTTTGCCATTCACATCAATGGGATCGCGCTTGGTCCTTACTACAATCCGGAGACAGGAAGAAGTTCTTCCGCGACAGCTCCGTCGTACAACGCATTAAACGACAACTATGAGCGAAATGTTTTTTACTCCCCGTTAACCAGCTACCATTTGTACTCCATTCCTGCATCGCTACTTCGTGATCCAGACTTTGCTCGGCGATCGTCACCCCGAGATGTTCTGCAAGCCGTTACAGACTGGGGTTTGAAGATTTCGCAAACGGATGGAATGATAATGGATAATCGAGGCATATTGTACTATGGTCTGTTGAAGGAACACGCTGTAGCCCAATGGGATTCGTACAAGCCGTTCACGTTAGAAAATCAGTTGATCATAGCTAAGGATGACAGTTACATTCAGTGGACGGATGGAATGACATTCGACGAGGAGGGATATTTGTACATTGTGGTCAATCGTTTGCATAACTTTGTGGCCGGATTGTTGCGTCCGAATGATGTCAATTTCAGAGTACTCAGGGCCAAGACGGGAACGCTCAGTTATGTGTACACGAATAGTTTCGGTGCTCGTAATCCACTGAACGATAATATACTGAACAGAGGTTTATTCCTGAACGAAGTACTGGAGAATGGTTTGGGAGTATCGTCAACGCCGACATTTAGTTCGTTGGAGGGTCGCAGTGGATACGGTAGAAGTTCAGCGAGTGGATTGGATGTTTGTGGGAGTGTTACGCTTGGATTGGTAGCTATCGTTTTTCTGCGATTTAAATTCGTTTGAAGTTAATCATTGCAAGAGAGCCTAGATGATGTATATATCAACCGCTGCCTTAAAACATAGGGTCCATTTATATCGAGAAGTTGTGTTCGTACAGACATTTGTTTGAAGTCAAAGTCATTGTCTCAACGGAATTCAACACTCAAAATAATTTAACGATAAGCTGAACAATATTTAACCTCAACGCGAGACGAAGCGACACGTAGCCTTTGTCTTAATTCTTGGATTATTATCTACCTTTGCTTGTAAGTGATTGGAAGTGAGATGTTTTGTAAATATTTCAATGTCTTGTTAAACGACTAAGTTACCAAAAATCGAATAAAATTTTATATTA
>JANTFA010137822.1:0-12657 GCA_026413405.1 Phytosciara flavipes
AATTTAAAGTAAACGTTTGTCGGGAAATACGGTTTTATTAGATTAGAATTAGATTTAATGTAACACTACTAGTTTCTGCCGTTAGTATATTTTCGAGTTTGAATAGTCGCGATATACTATTAATGAGTTAATTCCTGAATCTTATGAATAATTTCATTTGCAATTATCGTGCAAACTTTAACATAGCTATGAAAATTATAAACTTATTAGTTTTGTTGCATTTTACTTTTGTTTTCTTCAATAATTTTATAGCGAAACACCTTATGTGAACCTTATGCGCTTCGTCTTTGATCTACATCTACGACTACACTAACCAGCACCAGCACTACCCTCACCACTACCACCAGTATCATATATATATATGAGTTTTAAGTCTCTACTAGCAATTGATTGAACATGGATTAAATTTAAAACTTAAGTCTGAGAAATTGGAAAAAGTGCTGTCAATGTGGAACTCATTCGTTTTTGAAAAATTCGGTTTTTGTCTACATATTCTTTAAATTTTCAAGCTTTTGAGTTTCTTCGAAATATTAAATTCATCAGCCTTAGTAAGCTCGGTCGGGAATAAACCTAATGAAATGGAGTACACCCACCCATGCTTTTGAATAATTAAAAAAAAATATTCACAATGAGAAGATAAATAGGAACGTAATTAAAATTATTATTTTTAGCTTGTTTTTTCATAAAAATTTTGAAAATCAAGAATTTAAAATGCAGCATCCAGTAGCAATAGTAGATTACTTAACATACCAAATTTTAGCAAATTTTTTTTCATTCAGGCGAACAAAAAAGTCACGTTCTTTCACCAGATACAGAGTCAGAACAGTTACTTTTTCATTATTTTTTAGCCCAGTTGCGACACTTCTTGTCCCCGCTTGTTATCCCAACATAAAGAAAGACTGAATGATTCAAAAAACAATAAAACTGAAATGGGCAACATTTGGTAAAAGTTATAAGATTGCATAGATTGCTCATGTAAACCGAATATTCGAATCATCTTTTTGGTTATGGAAAAGTAGTAATATGTCACTTCGCGACTCTCTGCTTCATCCTCGGACGTCTTCACCACTGGGGTTAGAAATACACCTTTTTGGTCCTTGTAACATAATATACTATTTCTTTTCACTTCAATTTGCAAGCAGGAAAATGTTAGTTGAGAACAAATCAGCGGTATACATGAAACATGTATATTACGGGATAGTTTGCTTATTTACTCCTCGCCTTCGTACAAGCTATCCAAAATGATGGACAAAATGATGTACGGATGACTTTTTCACCAAGGCTATATACTGTTGTGGAGGTCACCTCGATACAGGTACGCGGGTCACAACCCACACCTGACGATGAAATGGCGGATTTCAAACAAAAATTCACATCCTGTGATGAATATCGTCGCCGTGAGATGATATGGTGAATTTTTTTCCATGTAATAAAATGGCGATCGAGGTGACCTCCACAACAGTGTTTAGCCTTGCCTGGAAACACTTGCAAAAATGAGGACGCCCAAAGCCATAACTTGGTTCATACCAAGCTTCTCAATATAAAGGGAATACATCCCAATTGAGATTTATACATGGATAGCGATAGTTCTTGGTCCCTAGATCTCGGAACCAGTGTCAGACTATATTATAAAATCAATCGTACTTTGTACGGGGCTCAAAATCAATTGTACTGCTTGGTAATTTTAGATGCTATTTGGTTTTGTTGATATTTTGCTTTGTTGCATAAAATATGTTTTTGCAGGAAAATTTTTTTATCTTGGAGGAGGAGTGCATCCTTTGCCTTCGAAGCGATAAGCGAATTTCCCCGCAAATCCGTAATATTATGATACGATGAACACCCTTTACAGTCTTTAACATAATGCTTTCAAAATTGCATTTAGTTCATCAACTTCTAGAAAGAAACAAACGTAATTAACTTTCTAAACTGTTCGACGGTTATTACAACGTAACTGCCTCCATTTCATTCCAAGGAAATTCTTTTTCTGGATGTGCTTTTCTTTTACCGGTGGCTGGTATACATAATCTACTAAAATGGTGGTACTAAATGTGTATATCAGCGAGAAACGCAAAAATGTGTTTTTCAGCGAGAATTGATTTTCATTCAACGCAAAAATGTGTATTTCAGCGACGATTACACACACACGCAAAAGGAAGCAGTTTATATTATATAGCATCGATAACAATAAATATAAGGTATACAAGTTTTTCAATTTAGTTTCTCTCTCTCTCTCTCTCTCATTTTTGCTATACTTCGTTGTATACGCTTAACTTCTACGTCATTAAAAAAAGTAAAGGGAGGAACTGGTAGCATTTCATTGCTTTTCGGTCTATTGCTGATTGTTCGTTTTCCATCTACTTTTTCAGGTTATTTGTTTCATTTCATTTTGTAATATATTTCTGTTTACTTTCTATAGCTAAAGGAATAATAAAAAAAGCACGAAGAGGTTTAAAGCCATACACTTCTTGTACACTTTTGTGTGTACACCGGTTTTTTCTAGATATATAACGGGACTATATTACGTCTTAGTCAAGGCATCATTTAATACGTTCTTCAGAAAAATGTTCCATTCACATTTAATTTCGAAAAGATCACGAAAAAATTCAATTCTACGATTTCTTTTCTTTCAATTAAATTCGTTTTTCCCTTCACGAAACCGCTCTGAGTAGAGACTGAACGATTCATGAATTACGTTACGCTATTTTAGTTTTGACATCCCCTCCCCCATCGTCGCGCAAGAATTGTCAATATTGACACAAATCTGTTAGGACCGTCACATTTTCTTGACTCCCCCCTACTCTCAAACAGCGTGACGTAATATTTATGAACGATTCATAATATTTGAAATCGAAATACTGTGAAACCCTGCTGATTCTCTTGAATACTCTCGAAATTTAAAAGAATTTCGTAAAATTTCAAGAATAGGCGTGGTCATATAGCGCAGGTTTCCAATTTACTTAGGCGATTTATAGAATGATACAATAGTCTGCGTACCTGGTGCGGACGATTGATTTTAGGCAATTTCCCAAGTTCAAAGTTCGGGCTACAAGCGAAAATGCTTACAATCAATCGTCCAAAGCAGCTACACATGTAATTATTTCATGCAAAGGGCCGAAAACCAGGAAAAAATACTTATGAGGCTTCCCAAATTACGAGTGAAATTTTCGTTCTTTGTTTTCATATTTTCTATACTATTTTCAAATCGGATATTATCTAAGACAAATGCACAGACTAGACACATGGATGGATATATATATACTTCCACTAACATTGAATGTATAAAGTTGGTGTTTTTTCTTCTACTTCTATTTTTTCTTCTCACATATTCTTCCGTTTGCCTCCCCAGAGTAGACGGCAATGTTATTCATTCAATCTGCATTTTTAACGTTATCTTTAAAAAGAATATTTTCTCTTGTGCCCTTATTTTATTTTGATACTTCATTTATGTCATTTTGAATGGGGGAAGATAATTTTGAAAAGAGATTTTGCTGTCTGGTTTACATTTTAAATGGCTTTCAGAATGAAAATAAGACGAACGTTTCTCATAAAAGTGTTTGCAAATGTAGAATGCAAAAATAGACACACCTTTGGGACTCATCTCAATCATAATGCGTCGCATCTTTTTGAATCAAGCTTAGAAAAATGTAGTTTTGAGCCTTCAACACAATAATTGACTTGACTTTGTATTTTTAAGACCCGTAAGAAGTACGAGCGTCTTATGCTTTAATTCTTACGTTTGCAACGCTTTTACATATAGGTGCCGTGTTCCCTCTTGCGTTAGTCAGTCAGTTCCCTTACTTAGGGGAAAGAACTGACGTCATTGCGTTCGCTATCGTTTCGGCTGTGATGAGTCCGTGCGGCACTTTGAGATTTACGATAAAACACTAAAGTACTAGTTACTAACTAAAGTAAATACTTACGTAAAATTGAGATATTATTCTTTGTTCAATGAAGATCATAGAAATATTACACCTGTAAAACTTTTCCGCATAGTCTGCAAAATTCCACTGCGCAAATATTTCTATATACATTCCACCTTCATTTATCGATACTCACATGCATTCATATTTGCATTTACACGCTTGTTTTCATAAAATGTATGCCGTTACTCGTAGCAAATTTTTACTTTTTGCGAATATACAGTCACCCAATCATAAGCTTGTGCTGATTGTTCGTTTACCAGCTGATCGTCAGCTGGCCCACCAACACACACTTTTTGCATAGCAAACGAAATAAAAATAACTCTCTTGCCTCTTTGAAATCAAAACCACTCTCTTTTCTCTTTTATGTCATCATAAAGCGCTATGTGTGCGCGTGGATGCATTACAAAGCCACGAAAGAAACAGAGAATTGAGTTTTCATTGTTTTGATTTGGTTTACTATGCAAAAAGTGTGTGTTGATGTGTATGTGAGCCAGCTGGTGAACGAAGTATCGGCACAAGCTTATGATTGGGTGACTGTAGATAACACCATTCTGCGTTATGCATTTATGGAGTGCAAACATAACATGCATTCGCTTATATAATGCAACACTGTCACATTTTGAATAAACTTCGGATGCAGCTCTACTATAATGTGCAACTGCTGTGCACTGTTGTATTATTTCCATTTTTTGTTCTTGCAAAATTCAGCTATTTTCCAAGCGAAACACTCAGCCTCATAGTCTATAAATAATCCTGCTAAGCTGTTTTAAAGTTCAGAAATGCGTTAAGCTTGTTCTAATCTGCTGTAGAAAGTAATTACATGCAAAATGCTCAATAATGAACAATAAAACAATCGTCTAGGGTGGAAAATGTTTTATGCACGCCGTACGTGACAAGATGATTCGCGAAATTATTCACGTCACTAAATGAACCATCATATATTTTAACGAATTTGGAAACCCACGGTTATGCGTTAATTCATTGGTGGTATTCATAATTTAAAATTGAAGTTAAGCTGGACAATGGAACGAAATAGTATCACTCTACAACCATTTCAACAACTATCAAGCATACTCGATTGCAGTCGGAAAAATATATATGAAATTCCATTTCTGAACGGAGAGAGCTGGCGAGAATAGTAATTTATGCAACAAGTTAGTGGTACTTTTTGTCACTAGATGTGATACAACGTTTTCTGCAACAAGCTGCGAAATGCAAAACATAAAACCATAACCCTTGTCATAACCACTTTATAAACTAAAAATACCGATTTGGGGCCTGGGAGTTTGTGCATATCATTTTGGGGTGTCTGTCTATAGATACTGAATCTACAATATAAAAAGAAGTCCGTCCGTCTGTCTGTCTGTCACGTCGATAACTTGAGTAAATCAAATGCTACCTCAATAAACTTTTTTCCCTGAAAGGTAGTCAAAAAAGTGAGGTCAAGTTCGAACATGAGCGAAATCGATCGAGCTGATCCAGAGATATGGTCCAAATAGTGCTATTTGCGAGGTATTGCTCGCAGAAAGGTCGTAGATGATGCAAATGAAAAGTATTGATTACACCAATCCAGGAAAAAAAGTATGTCAAAATCGGTTATTTTGTTAAATCGGACGTTAGAGCCCATAGAGTGAGCCTAAGTTGAACTACTCAGCCGTACAGTGAAGGTAGAGTTTTTTGTCGATATCTCGAGTAATTTTCATCCTATTCATCCCAAGGTAATGATGGTTCTTAAGTTGGTGAAATGTTTTAGGCTACCTGGGAAAATGGCCACCATCCACCATTTTTGATTTTAGTGTTTTTTGCCATTTCCATGCAGCTTATCCGAGTTTGATGCTCGGTCGGGTCAATTTTTTCATCAGTCCTAATTGCATATCGTGATTGTTGTTCATTCCTTCATGTGAACCATAATTTTTTTTCACTTTGGCTTATGATGGTTGGAACCAGCGCGGAATTACTTTACTTAAATCACATTCGTTAAATTTAATGTGTAGTTCTGCGAAAATTTTTCATTTAATTTCACTAAAATTTCCACTCTAAAATTCCAAATTTATTTCCATCGACTTGTCCTAAGAATTTCGCAATGGTTACCCTCCCCCCCCCTCGTAAAATCGAAACACATACGCTTTGACAAAGCGAGTGTATTTAATCATTCCATACGTTATCGGATGTGTCAGACTAAAAATCGAAACGGTTGGAATAAACTCAAAATTCGATAATTGAAATTGGCATAACAAAGCCTCAACTTACAAAAGAAACGAGGTTTGTAAACGCTTTCAAATATACTTTCTGTATGTCGGTGTGTGGTATACCGTGCTTATACCGTAGCATAGACTTAATAATATAAATAAATACGTTTCCACATTTGCTTTATCATATTATTTACTGTGTTCAGTTTACGTTCGGATACATGAGAACTTAATTGTAACGAGTTTTGGCGGAATGACATGTGGGTGACGATAATGTTTTTTGACATGTTCAAATTATGTTTCATTAACGTACTGTTGAATATTACATGGATCGCTTGGAGCGTGTGTTATACAATCAAAGTGATTTCAATTTTGATATGGAAGTGTTCAAGACGTGTTAGAAATGTTATAAACTTCCAAAGTTTCATTAGTCTCTGACATGTTTTCTTCTGTTTATAAAACGAAAAAATCTATTACTTAGAGCTGACTACATATAATAAAAGCTCGTTGTTTGAGGAATTCATGTGATCGACGGTCACCAGTGATTTCGTTAAGTTGTTGGCCTATTTTGTTGATCAAATCCAAGGCGTCGACAGACCATGTAGAGGCACGGTTTTGCGTAAAGGACGGTTTTGCGTTTTGCCTTTGACTATCCATGACCGAGAGGCCATGGCGTTGAAGATGTAGTAGTTACTCGACTTCAATTCTTGATATTTGTTGTACTTTGTTCTGGATACGAGTTCGGCTATGCCTCTTGGACGTTTTGATGAGGTGTTGAGATGGGTGGGCGCCAAAGTGTCCCAACAGGTAGCATCCCAAACCAAATAGCGCTCGTTGCGCCACGGTACCAATGTTATTCCGTCTGGCCTTTTGCCGTCGTCGCGAAAAAGTCCTTTTGGCTTGAGTGTGGATCGAGGACAATGCTTGGCACAAATTATTGTTCAATTCGGAGTTCCTTGCATATCTTCTAGTACTTTTTTGACAGCTTAGTCCGTGGATGCCGTGTTCAGTAACTGGGAAACCACAAGCACAAATGTGTGGAATACAAAGCTCTTGTTATTTATTCGATCCGTTAGGTTTAAAGTGTAGACACTGAAACACTTTACGTATTTCCGTAAGACTTTTTGTCCACATAAACCTTACTCAAACAATACAAAGTGAATATTCTGTGCAGATTTCGCCACTGTAAAATGTATTATACATCAAACCAAATCAAGCACCCCATAATTTCCCGAAACACTATGGGAAAGTAATGATACTAACGGCAAAATCATTAGCAATCTCCACCGAATACTCTATTATCTCTCACACACCATAAAATTGCTACTGTTTCCCCATACCCTATTGTATATATACCAGGGCCCAGGACGATATCAATGAAGCGATAAATTCGGACAAATGTTTTGGAAAATTTTAAGTAGAACAATGCAATGTGCATGCTTGATTCTGGGAGCTTTATTGAACTAAATTTGTGTGTAAAAAGCATTGGGGGCTATTTACTTGGAAATGCTCTGGAGGGATTTAGAACCCAAGCAAATGACTGGTATTAGTATAAGCAGCACCAACATATTTATTAGATTAACCTGTTGTTTTACTATGTGTACATAATGTATG
This sequence comes from Phytosciara flavipes, assembly GCA_026413405.1. NCBI lineage: Eukaryota > Metazoa > Arthropoda > Insecta > Diptera > Sciaridae > Phytosciara > Phytosciara flavipes. The sequence continues at coordinate 7,727 of JANTFA010137822.1, forward strand.
TTTAAGCAATTACTATGCTCGCCATTCGATATGTAAATAGATTGGAATAAAAATTCGGTTTCAATGAGCTTTCCACGAGCCCGGGCGGTTGGTTGTATACATATACGTTAATTTAATTAATTAATTCTTAATTTACGATAATTTTCATCGAACAGTAAAATATTGCAAATAATAAATGGTAATGGTATGGTGCTATAGTAATTAGAACCCTATGTTATGCTTAAAGCATCTCCATTAGATTTTATTTTGTAAATGTAGTGAACCGAGTGGTAATGTTTGATATTATAGTAGATTTGGATGCTACAGCAGTAATTCATTGCATGTGGGATCGATTTTGTGACAAGTATTGAGATTTTGACAAAAATAGAGTTTTCATATCCGAGCCGAAGGCCATGTCAAAGTAACAGACTCTGGAAAAAGTTTCTTCCATTTATTGAAAACATCAAATTTCCAAAGTCTTATCACACAGCCAATATTTGTCCGATTGAAAAACTAACTACCTTGCCGGACTCCTGAGATCATACGCTACACAATGAGATTTTGTTTGATCAAAATCCGTCGCGTAAAAAATGTAATTTTTCACGAGGTGGCACCTGTCAAGCTTATACAGATTTATACAAGACATACGAAATTCACAGCGTATATTACTTTGCTGGGTAGATCATCATTTACTAGTTTCGCTAATTGTGGTTCTTCTTTCGAAAACTTTTACAGTGCCGGTGGTAAGCTGCGCGACAAACCTAAGTTACATGGATGTTCGTTCAGTGACATCTATGCACTAAGGAGCGAAACTAGTAGGAGTAGAATGCCAGCGTCTCCCAACAATATCGTTTGCCGGCAAGCTGTGTGCAAGCTTTACACCAAACACCACATACAGCTGACAATCGGTTTTTTTTCTGACACAGTTGGGAATCGAACTCAATCGTTTAGTGGAAAGCAGACGAGTTAACCACTACGCTATTGAGGCATTCGAACAGAGCATACACGGCCGCAATCAATAGACTTCAGTAATCCAGATCGCGTTCATTCAATTTTTCAGTTGTGTATTTTGCTTGTGCTTGAAATGTAAACAACTTATGAATTGTCTTCTGGATTGAATGAATTTTATGTTTGCACTTCAATAAAACTGTTTTAATTAACTGAAGAAATTGATGTCCACTCTGCATATCCCAAGCTTCAATCAATGCGCTGAAAAATCTGAAATTAGTCGTGCCTCTCAGAAGTCACTCACTGGGTCAAAAAGACACCTTTTTGGTCCGAGTGACATATACTATGTGTGAATAATGTTCTCTGGTTAGTTTATTGAGTGGTAGTAATGCCGAGTTCAAAGTAGATAGAAGAAATAGATAGGTCATTCTAAAAGATGATCACAAAACAAACAAAAATTTAGATAAAAATATTTCAATTGAAAAAGTAGTAATTCATGTAAGCTAAAAAGTGATCGAAAAAATGAGAAAAAACCAATGACAAATTTCATAGCCGTCTTGTGCACTTAACATTCGCATTCCACGGATAATGTGGAACTTGTAGCAAATAACTAATAGAACAAAAGAGTTAGATTTTATCAGCTACAACGATGAGTCACGAAAGTCATCCGGCCCCTGTAATTGCTAGTCAAAGTCGAATCACACCATTTGTTTTGAAGGAAGTTTCACCCTCGTTTGCCGTTTATATTTTTGTTCAATATTATAAATGATTTCGAAGACATAGAACTGTGAAATGTATTATAATATTTGTCTCATTGACAATGTGTATTTGTATTTATTACAAAACCAAATCATTCTCATGGGTTTGTTGGCACAAAAATTTTCATTGTAATATGTCACATCACTGTGCCATTTAAAAATCTAGAAAAAAAGCTTAAATAAAGCCAGACGAGACGAGAAATGAACGAAACATTTGAAAAGCTCAAAATTTTCCACAAACAAACGAAATATTATGGTTCGAGGAATTGTAAATATTTTCGAAGAATTTGTTTTGAATTGATTGTTTGAATTTTGATTGTTCCATCAAATAATAGCTAGATAAGAGATGAGAAATTTTTTCCTGCCGTAAAAAAGTGTTTTCACAAAATGTTGAATAAATATTTGTGTGCTTCGTTTTGTGATTTTTTATCTCTTTCAAGAGCTTAACTAGACATCCGAGAGAATGTGGCATAGTAACACTATACAAAATACATACTTACTGGTATATACTGGTCGACACATTAAATTGAATGTTCATACAATGCTTTTTCAGCTCAATCTAGGTCACGGAGAAAAAGTCTTATTCTTTTCTAATGATTTCAAGTGAAGTCGACATTCGGATACACGCACATGTTATAGTCGCACTTTCTTAAACATTAGACAAAACGACAAAAATGTTCACTCGATTCTCGATATATCGAAAAGAGCGATAAAATGTGAAAGCCATTTAGAAGCCACGAAACTTATTGCATCACAAAATGAAGAAGAAAAGGCGTCAAAACAATTTTCGCGTATAAAAGCAATACGCAAAAATGGTTTTGTTACACGCAAAATGTATCATCTGGTACCAATTCCATACAATAATGAGGTTTCATTGCAAGCGTTATACGTGAAGTGCTCGCTTTGCGTCACTTGTTAAATATGTCATGCCTGGGAACGTTTTTGCTTTCATACAAAATAATCGCCGTGAGCGTTTCAATGTCTAATTAGGTTCATTTAGCATGATCTGCTCATTTAAGGCAAGTAACTCATGCTATTGGGGTAAACTGGAAGCCGACATTAATCACTGACTGAGTTCATTTTATTGATTTCAAGTCAATAATTTTTTCACTTTAATTAATGGCTTTTGATCATTGGAGAGATTACTGATATGAAGCCGATATATTTTACTATACAAAAGGCATTTGCCACCTAAGAGTAATTAGAGAGTGGTAATTTCGAATAATTTTCAAATAGTTTTCAACTATACACCTCACTGTATAAATGATACGAATAGTTTAACGTGTAACAAAGAATAATTTATTCATTAGTGGCTTCATATAAGACTTTATTTTGATCCCAAAACAATTTTTCGTCATGAAACCCGATGTATACTACATCATCTCTTTAATTAAACTTGGTTCAACCACACTGTCGTTTGTTACTGGTGCCGGCGATCATCATCATCAACTCCTGTTCAGCAAGCGAATAATGGATTAAAGTCACAGTTGGCTGAAACCTACTAATTCCTGAACATTCTGAAAAAGTATCGAAAAAGAGTATTCTTTTTAGAGTAGAGATGGGAACCCTATCAATAACCACATTCTGCGAAATAGTTCGATTACCGTTTTGTCTCGCTTAAAAATCGAGTATCATTTCAATCGACCACCTACCCACTACGTTTTAACATTAACTCTTTGTGTGTCAACATTACACGCATATCGAACCGATATTATCGGTATCAGAACAAAATATTTCACTTTATCATCTGTATACAGCTGAATAACGACAATTTTTATTGTCCTCGGAACATAATTTAACTCGTTCAGTTTATTTTGAAAACTTTTTTGCTTGTTTTTTATAAATCAGTGCCACAAGCAGATTGCATTTTCAGTGGTCAAAATGGAAATAAACAGCATCTGTATTTTATTGCCAATTTGAATTTACTTGATTGCCATTTTTCAATTCCGTGGACCAAATTTTTATTACTTGTTCGTTTCGTGTTATACGCAGATTTTTTTTTTATCTGAATAATGTTCCACAGTCCAAATGAAATAAAAGGCTTCCAAAATTATCGTTTATTTACTCCAATTAATATTTCGTTTTCAATTTGATTATTTTTATTTTTCAAAGGCATTTCCATTTTAACAAATAAACAAATTAACAAATAAAATTTAATAAAATCTCTTCCCGAAGCCATTTGTTCAACAATTTAAATTTTTATTGCTAGTTTGTTCAGTTACCACAATTTGATGTTTAATTTACAGAGGGTTTTGTGTTTGAAAAACTCGAATCGAATAACTTGAAACTTTAGAATAGTAAAGGTCACACATTCACATTGTAATGCAAAACGTTTCATATCAAATTGGTTCAGGTGCCGTTCATAAATTACGTAACGCTAAAATTGTCATTTTAAGGATAACCTTCTTCCCTGTCACGCTATTGCAACTATTTAGGCAACTTATTTTCTTAGAAATTAAAAAGTTTGAAATGATCCGAAGTTTGTACCACGAACATTATGCTTAGAAGTAAAAAGAACTACAATCAATTATGCTAGCATTGCGTTCTTCTCATTATCATTTCTACACTCTTCAATTTAAAGCTAGCCATGTCCATAAACACAATTTCATTTCAAAAAATTTTCTTCGACATCTTTTACGATGGAAACCGTTCGGATACAGACATAAAAAATTTTAAATCATTTTTCCCCTTTTCCCTTTTCCATAAAGGCATGACCATTCCTATTTCCATTCAACTGAAACGAATGTCATCATTTACCATTTTACACTTTATATGGACCCATGCGAGACATTCAACCCACAGTACATTTTACACTTTTATGTTTTCCCTTTTTCTTCTGCACAAAAACCACATATTTTGTTAAATGAAAATGGCGAAGACGATAAAAATAAATAAAAAAAAATCTCATAAAATTACGACCGTTATGACAGCATCACACAAACGCACTGTTGTAAGCGAGAGAAAAAAAAATATCAGAAAGAAAACTGAATCACTACGGCGACGTTTCCACTTATATAGCCTCTGTGTGCATTGTGAGGATACAAAATGTTTTCGTAGAAATGTTTTATGCTGAACTGTGTTCCGTTGATGTGATCTTATCCCCGTTTCGTGACACCAAGGATAAATTTGATTGCTATTTTATAAAGCAGACAGTACGACAAAAATGTTCATTTACGAATTGAGGTAAAACAAGCGGACTCGCTGAAATGGTTACTTTTGCGTCAATGTTTTCGCTCAAATGGTTAT
>JANTFA010137833.1:0-12655 GCA_026413405.1 Phytosciara flavipes
AAGCTGTTGTGGACAGCCCCGACCTGTGTAATGCTTATGTATGTGTTACAAAAATGGAAACCTGCGACAGAGACAGAATTTTTGACTTTTCCCAGTGTTTAAAACGTCAAAGCGCGTTAACATAAAACAACATCCTTGTCTTATGCTCGCGAACGAGTAGGAAAACCAATAAACAAATCTGTGGTTATATTACTATAAGAGGGGACCGTTGTTATTGATCGGTTAAATGCACTTTCCAACAAAAGAACAATAAAGCTTACGCTGTAGGTCTGCTCTCTCCGAAGTACCTTCCTTTTCAGCGCAAAACACACACGTTATCAAACCCATAAATGGATAGGACAGACGTGTTCATATTGACACTGTTATCCATTACCATCAGGTGAATCGTTTACCAAAGATCTGCTATGCTCAAAGTATGTGTTTCTATATTATATAAGAACAAGCCAATCAAAGACACACATAAAAATTGGATGCTGATAACTGGCTGTTAACTATTGATATTAGTGATTACAAATTTGTTAATTGGTATTTGACCACCAAAACAATTTTCGGCCAAGATGCTTAGTATTCAAGAGCTGCGCAACGAACTGATACAATTATTCAAGTCTAAGATTTTGTTTTCCAGGTTAAGAAAAACTCGATGAAGCTCAAATTAATTAATAATTGCCAACAACGGGAAGCATTCTCAATTGGTTTTAAAGATATAATTATTCTGCCTGCTTGCCTATTTATAGCTTGAATATTTGTTAGTTGATAGCTGACAGTTACCAGCTGGACTGATATTCAAAATTCCACCAAGAGCAAATCAACACCAGGGGCAAATAATAATTATCTGAGAACCGATAGCTAACAGTCGAAATAGCGATTCGAAAATTTGGTAGTTGACTACCACTAAATAACCTAAATAACGGGGTAGAGTGTATCTTGTTTGTATGGAGGTTATTTAACTACCACAATGATAGTTGACGACACAAATAATAAAAAAAAGTTTTCTATTCGAAAGCTGCGCACCGAAAGCTGATACAATTTTTCTGCCTCCTTGCTCATTTATAACTTGAATGTTTGACAGTCAGTTTTTGATAGAATGGTGAACTATGGTAATAATTCTTATCAGTTGCGATGTGCGTGTACTAGGAGTATATGTTATCACTCGAGGCCGCAGGACAAGTGTTCCAATTCAAATATTGTGCCTAAAGAAGCATCTCACCTAACTGCATAGATTGTTTTTGTAAAAAAATCAACAAAACTTTCTCGTTATTGAATTGACTAATAGCAGTTGTTTGTCTACAAAAACAAGAAAAATAACGTTCCCAAATCAACAAGTGAAAGTGCCCAAAGAAAACTCACTTGTGTCTTTGGTCAACTTGCTTGGATAACTGTTTTTCGACCAGTGTAGCTGCACACTTCGCCTTCGGCTCGGATATGCAAACGATATTTTGCCAAAAATACAGTTACCAAAGCTTGTTGCCTAAAATCATTGTCATTCATCGAGGAGTTACCACTGGCAAAAACTGCCTCAACAATTCCATTTTCATGTACAGGGGCTGAAATCTTAAAACCGACACATTCTCTGTTGCTGCAAAATTCATAAAAAACCAGTAAACCATGAAACACAAAATGTGTCGGTTTTCAAATTTCCGTGCGTGTATTTCCAATATTTCCAATTTATTTCCAGAAATGTCATAGGTAATTTCTTTCAAGAAATTCCAATATTTTCAAAATCATCTTTGGCCTCTCTCAAAAATTTCGCGACGAGGTTACCCCTTCGCTTTTATAACAAAATAGTTCCCACATATTACTGCGAAAGCACTTCATTACATGAGGAAACAATTGTGTAATAAAAAGTTTTTATCACAAAATTGTTTTTATTAAAAGCACACAAATTCGCTTTTGTCATAAAATTGTTTCCGAATTAATGAATTTTGTAGCAGCATCCAATGTAGTCTGGTTTACTGCCTGCCACATGCGAAAGTTGAAATTCACATAAACATTCAAGAGAATAGAATCGAAAACTGTTCCACCATGCTTCAATTCACCAAAGCGAAAGCTAACCTGAGGGAAACGAGATTAAGATGGTGGTGATCGAATGCAGAAATTCGAACTGAGTCTTGCCGTACTAAACAGGGTGAGGTCGAGCTATTAGCGCGAGAATTTGCTCTATAGTTTTGTTTTTCGGCAACATCTTGTTCTGGTTCAAATCACCGAGTTGCTCATGACCTCAACAAACTTTATCGCTCCACTCTTCCGAAGCCTTTTCACGCAGCGAAAAAATTAGACAAGAGGTTTTCTTTGGAAATCTTTTGAAAGACAAAGCTTGCAGAGCAATACAATACAGAGCAACGCATCCCTGGTATCAAAGCATTCTAATGAAAGAAACGTGAATATAGTTTGTATCATCTTTGGATCAATTCGTAAATCCATTTCTTCCATTCCTAAACATTATATTGAAGATCCAATTTCTTGCGCACTTTTGGAGGGGAAAGGAGGTTTTCAAAAACAGTGCAATAGGATGGAAAAGGGATTGAAGGGTCAAAAATTCGTTGTTTTCGGCGTGTGTGAATGGCCAATTCCATAAATCGCCTCTGGTTGGTAACCCCTCATTCGGGGCTTTTGAAGAGAAAAATGCAAAAGATTTGCATTTGATAAAAAGAGAGTTGCATTTGAGAAAAAGAATTGCACTCGAAAAAAGGGATTTTGTAAAAGAACAGTTGAGAAAAGAGTTGCAAGTCCAGTGCGTACCAACTGTTTATAATAGTCAAACAAATGGAAAACTTTGGACTCCTCCAGAGTTACCGCCGGCAACAACTAAGATAAATTTTACTTTGAATAGAAACTTGTCCGTCTTATGCCAAAACTGATAATTTCAACACTTTTGTGTCCGAACTTCGGACGTTGTACCGATTTCAACCACATCCGAAACTCTCAATGTTTGTCCGTTAAACAGTAAAATCACCACAATTATAGACTTACCTCAAACTAAAACCGAATATAACCAAAACAGCAAAACCAAGAGTAAGGAAAAAACACCGTTTAATGGAAAATTTGGGCAATCTCATATTTATCAAGAGTTTGCAGTCCAGGCCAGGGTATTAGCTGTTTGCACTTGTTGAAATCACATCGTATATCTGAAAGAAAAAGAGTGAAAATGTTATACAATCGTCGTTTGAGAGTGAAAATAAACCAGTCCACTATTTGGCAATATTTATCTAGAACTATAACAAACGAAGTGCTGACTGTTTACAATGCAATAAACCCATTTCAGACTTGATTTCGTTTCAATTTTAATTTTAATTTTTTGATATGTTTCATTTAACTAAGGTGTATGCATATTGCTAACATGCATACAATTATAATACCGCACCAGCACCACACCGACCGCACAGTTCTGTTCCAACGGAACGTGTAGCTATTGTTTACTTTCAGTAGCGATTCTTTTGCTATTTAGTTCGTTTTTTAATTGAGCCCAAATCACACCAATTAAATCACTTTTCTGCGGCGCGATATTAGATATAAACATTGGCCGAACTTCAACAGTAAAAAAAAACGTGGACGATTATAGTATTGCGAGTGAGGTTTCGCTTGAAATAATTTATTTGTTATTACAGCAACGTTTTTTTTCAGTTCAATTTTTTTATTATAATTTCGTTTTGATAACAATTGTTGATATAAACCGAACTATTTTCAAAAAGCATAATGGGGACTCGTACGAGTAGTGTGTCTGCAACACTGCATCTTTAAACTCATGCCTCACTCATCCCTTAAACTCATCTACGAAGTCTCATTTGGAAATTGAGCTCCGGAGAAATTCACCAAAATCAGGTGAAATTTACTCAAAGGACACTAAAATCCAAGACGGCAACTGCCATTTTCTAAGGTCAAAGAAAACAGTCTCACCGCTCTCAAACAAAAAAAAAATCCTGAAAATTGGATGTAATTTACTCGAAATATCAACAAAAAACTCTACCTTCACTGTACGGCCGAGTATCTCAACTTAGGCTCTATGAGCTCTGACTTCCGAGCCCAAGATCCGATTTTGACAAACTTTTTTTTTCCTGGATTTGTGTAATCAATACCTTTCATTTGCACCATTTTTGAACTTTTTACGAGCAATACTGCCGATAACATATGAGAGAAACCTCAACTAAACATCTAAAATAGCACTAGCTCCACCATTTCTCTGGATCGGCCCGACCGCTTTTTCTCATCTTCGAAGTTAATCTGGCATTTGTGAATATAGATCGAGGAAAAAAGTCCCATCAAGATTGGTTTCGTTTTACTCAAGTTATTCTCTTCACGAACAGACTGGAAGGTATGCACTTACCCAGGGATTCGAATTCGACGTGTTACAAACGAAAGAGTGAAAGCATAAGGCCCGCGTACTTCGTACGGGTCTAGAAAGATCGGAGATAGTGTGTTGGTGGAGTTGGCTTTCTAATTTGAAATTGAAAGCAGACATAATTCAGATGTCGAACGCCCCTTTTTTATAGTGGCATAATTGATGATGAATGGAATAATGTTGCTCATCACAATGAGTGGCAGATAAGCCCGTCGAAAACCTCAATCGATAGAAATCAGAAATTTCACCGAGGCCATGACGAAAGTTTGTTTCAACAATTTTCACTGAAAAATCTGAATTCGGTCAATTGAGGCTTTTGCGATGTCTCATTTGAAAAAAACATGTATACGCCCGCCAGTCTACGGGGCCATCCATATAGCACGTTGTATGTATGTACGCTAGATGTCTGGCTCTCTCCATCCCGTCTGTACGCGATTTTTATGGAAAAATATCCAAAAACTCCCAATTTTAGACACTCTTCTACTCCCGAATAGCGTACGTATGTCCTTTATAGACTAATAAGAACTGTGTTTTCAATTGAACCTTTTCCACCAGGTGATGTTAGGGACCGTAATCATTACGGCGTAATGACGTCACGCTATTTTATTAGCATTTCCACCCCTCCCCCTCGACAATAAGGGTCAAAAACGCCCATAAATTTGTAAGTACTTTCACGTTTTCTTGAAACCTCCATCCCCCTAACATCGTGACTTCATTTGTGGACGGTCCCTTACTTAAGGACTTTTCCTTTGGTAACATAACATTTTAAACGGTTTGATAAACGGGCAGAAGACTGCAATATTGCAGTTTGGCAAAAGCTTTTCAATGTTAATTTTCTTGTATATATTCTTAACTCACAGAATCACTAGCTGAAAATGGAAACTAACTCGTGCACCAGCTCAACAATTTTTACCACAATTTTCACGAACCTAACGTGAAGTTAACACTTTTCTAAATGAACTCAAATTCTTGGGTTGGGAAATTCAGGCAACCTTTCGTTTCAATGAAATCGTAGTCCTATGACCGACCGAAGTAAAATTCAAATCAAATGTCGATTTTATGTACGTGGCTCAATCATGAAATTGGAAGCAAAAATATCACTGTTAAGTTATAGAAAATTCAAAAGTCAATAACGTGATTGGTAGCCACTTGCTCATACAGTTGACATCATTGAAATTTCGACACAATTTTGCTTCAGCTGCTTTTCAGCTGGTCTAGTCGTATACAAACAAAACTAAATGCTTGTGCGCCTTGGCACGGTTTTATCTCTACTAAATTCGCGTCTCATTCTACTGACGTCCTCTGTATTTTTTCGAGACATTAGTATAAAACACCTGTCGAACCTAAATACGAATACGAATATTGTCTAGAAAAAGTTTACACAGCTGAATAGCAATGTACCTACTGTAAAAACGTTATACGGTTTGTATGAAACGAAAATGGTTGCAATTGAGTTTAGTTGATTTTACACGTAAGCTAGACACAAATTTTATTGTCCTTTAATTGTCTTTCGTACTCCGTTTCTACTTACACTTAAACTTACACTTAGTGCCAAAAATATCCGCACCTATTCTTACTTCTATTGTTGATATGAGTCAGATCATAATATGACACAGAATTTTTTTCTTCGGTTCAATTTCCTACTTTCCGCGAAACTTTTCAATCACTTTTCCGCTACACACTGTACGTGCTCGAATGATGTGGTTGTTTCATATTATAAACAGTTTGTGCATGAAGTGAATGAAGAAGCAGCAGTTAATAGCTATTTACATCACATGTACCGAAACAACAAAGTTTTATTGACAGTGGGTCCAAACTTGAAAATGTGTTTGTCGAATAAATGATTGTGCAGAATCTTGGACGCTATTGGCTAGAAAATATTTGTGAAGTTCAGAATGGGAAGTGCAGAAAAAATGGGTCCCACATTTCTGCGAAAGATATCCGTGGTAGCAGAATTCATGAACCTCGATTTTCGACCATTTTGAAACCTTTGACCATCCTGCCTCTAGAATTTACACATTCGCTTTCTAAAATTCGAATAGCTTTCCAACGATATTCCACATTGAAAATTGGATTTTTAGCTGCGTCGAATGTGTGACCCTGACCAGATCAAACTACTCGCAATTCTACGGTAATATCATTTTAGCCCAAACTTGAGCTGGTTTGAAAGCTTTTAGGGCAACGAACAAATATTTCGATCAATCAAAAGGTCATCATTGCAAGTAAAAGTAGTAGCATCGTTGGTGAGGAGAAATGTGAAAATTGTTTTTGGCTACCGTAGAATTGCGAGAAGCCCGATCTGGTTTCGATCTGGATTCGACGCTGCTAAAAATGCAATTTTCAATTAAACTTTTCATGTGGGGTATCGTTGGAAAGCTATTGGAATAGGCATTTTAAAAAGAATAATTTCAACAAGCAAATGAGTAAATTCGAGAGACAGGGTGGTCGAAATTCGAGGTTTATCGAATATCTTTCACAGAAATGTGGGACTCATTTTTTCTGCATCTTTGAACTTCACAAATATTTTCTAGCCAATAGCGTCCATTATTCTACACGATCAATTTTTCGACCAACTAGCCTAGCTCGCCTGACACGAAACCACCACAACAAATGACTAAATGTCGCATAAGATTTGCATAGACTGTCTTCGTCCTTATTAAGAAACACAATTGTTTCGGTTCATGGACTGTAGTTTGTAAGTCCAAGGAACATCGAATATTTACCCTCATACAAAACGGTTGTTTCGAATAACTATTTACGCTTGCTCTTGTGTGATTTCGTGCCAGGGTGCGTGTAATGTAGATAGGAACGGTTTTTTTTCCTTCAGAACACTACCCAGAACCGTCACCAATTTTTGTTGTTTAATTTCAGATGACTTGTGGCTTCTGAAATGGTTTTTTACGGTAATTCAACTACAATTCGCCAAATTGCCTAAAATCTACTGAGCACAACAGACACATCTACAACTTTTCATGCCGAAGGACTAAATCACAAGAAGAATTTTGTAATTTTGTTCCAAGTCATGAATTTCAATTCCATCTACACGAGTTCAAACCTTTGAAAAAGCCACTTACACTCGAACGAAAACGTTGCACTGAGTTGTAGACATTATTAATGATAAAAAGTTATCGTTTGGACACAACTACTTTGAGTTTAATTTTCCATAAAAATTATCGGCGTGCAAAAAATTGTCAGTATTTTATGCATTGTGATGCCAATATCGAAATGCCTTTTTTTATTTATCAATTCAAGGCCGGTGCATGTTTTAAATTTTCATAAAAAGCATTTAACAGTGGATCGAAACCGAGGGGTGTCGCACTTCATTCACTGTACATTGATTTCAGTCATTTTAATTATTCAATTGGGTCCAGTGGACTTCATTGAAATTTGGATACGAACTCGCTTCAGCTGACTTGCAGCTGGTGCAATCTTCAGTCTTCCAAAATTCCGTCAATCTCAGATGTGCGTCACCCCTCGGACAGTGACACCCACGAAACAATTCCTTTTCACACGACATGTAGTGCAGCAAATAATTCTTTTCTTTACAATTTGTCGTGCTATTTTTCATTGCTATAAATACGATTGATCAAAATGTATTATGGTGAGTGTGTATGCGCTCTAGCTTTTGAGTAAATTGAAGTGTTTTGTCTATTTTAGTTGTCCGATGCACAAAACGTTTCTCGAGATACTCCCTTCGTTCTTATTGAGAACTTAGGACTGAATTTTTCCATTTTGATACTATGGTTCAAATAATCTTTCAAAATCAAAGAAAGACCACAGTTGGTCACTGTACTGACTCATTCCGCAAGCTATGTAGTCTCAACGTAGATGCTTTTTTGAGATTTACTTAAAAAGAAAGTCTTAGAGCTCCTAAAACAAGCTGATCGTAGTATAGAATGGATCAAGTGGAAGTTCAGTTGGGGTCTTTTAATTTAAAAAAAGCGGTCGACCTGATCTCCGTTGCAAATCATGGGCTCGGAACAGGTCAGGTCAACATAAAACCTGAACTGAATTACCTGAAAACTGATTCGATCTGATCCTGAAATTAAGATTTTCGACCTGACCTGATACGACTCAATCATACTCATCGTGCAATCAATCTAGTTATCTGTTCAAGAATAGTATAGATTACGTAGGAAGTAGGAAGTCATCCATTGAATAAGGGAAAATTTTGAGCCACGGGTCGAACTCACAAGTGTGTATTTTAGCAACACACTTTGGAAACTGTTATTCTGACAAGTGTAGAGCATATCCGAACCGAGAGCGAGCTATGCAAATTTCCCAACGAATTACTTAAAGCTGAAGACACACGCACGACCAACTTTGCGTTAACAGGATCGACAATGTTATGATGCGATTTCTATTTCTATCCCGTGACTAACGAAATTGGGTCTTGAAATAGCTTGGAATCGGTGAGACTTTTTCAGAGCAACCTTTATGGAACCTTAATAACCACTTTAGATTGAACCAAACATCAAATCATCTTAGAAAATATCAATGGATTTCCTTTCCGTGGGGTCCCAAACATGCATGTAATGACCACTTTCCTCGGGGGGACAATGTACATGTATTGACAACTTTCGTTTGCAGCTCAAGTCGAAGGCGAGGGATGCAACCACACAAGTCACAATAACAATATTTAAATCAGTAGGTATGTTATGTTATGTTAATCGTTAAGCTTTGGGAAATCAAAACTGCTTCAAATGTCATCAGGTAATGAATCATTTCCCAGGGGTGCAAAAGTAATTGAGTCAACAATGTTACTAGCTCTTTAGAACTAAAAACCTAAGTTGTTTGGTTCTCAAAAAAATCGATTTTTGGATTCATTCAAAGTTATGTTGTTAGTCCAGTTACTCCTGAGCAATCGATCTTAAACTAGTCATATCCAAACATGTCAAGTCTCGCTTCTGCTAACCTGAATCGGTCAGCATAATTTGCGGATGACACTTTTGACCTGATTACTATAATTGGAGTATATTATGTCAATCCAAGCATTCTTAAAATTGTGTAAACAAATTCTTTTTGAATCTACATGGTGTGTTTTGTATGCACATTTACCATCGTAACGACTTATTGGTATAACAAATAAGAAGAAGAACTACGGTCCGGTATTATACCGGAATGCATCGCTTGCATCTCATTATTGTCATAAATCGTTCTGAAAAGGGCGATGTTCTTCTTTCTTCGTCTGTTTGAGTGATCTATACATCGCGGTCCCTTCTTATTCAAAAGACTTTGTTTCATCCTTTCCCTGATCCCTTCGTCTATCAGACTGCAATTGATTTTGTGCTGACGACACATAAAGTTCCAGTCTCATATACGTTGAAAAAGAAAAGAAATGAAAATTGATTTTCATGGCAAAGGTTTGTATTCGAGTTAATGTTCGATTTGATTAAAAAATAAAGCTGGCGGGTGTAGGACATAATATCACATTACCATCGGTATTTTGATTGAAGAGACAATCAATAACGATTAACTAGTCTCATCGACATTCTGTGAATAACATATCCGAGTTCTCGAGTTCCACATTTTATATTTGGTTTATGTTTGTCATCAGATTCGGTTTATTCCAGTAGCATTGATTACAGAACATCCCCGGTTTAATAGGATGAGAATAGAAACTTTTATAAATAAAATGACTTTTCGCACGCATGTATTCACGCATTGAACGAGCCACTCACAAACAATTGATTGATAGTCCGATTTTGTTCTAATTTCCAATGAAAACAAAATGTTCATTCCTTTCATCGCTGTTTTTAGAAACTCATCCTTACCGTTTTCGTAAATTTTGGTTTCCTATCTCTGTTCCGAATCCATCACATTTTGCATGACCAAGATTACGGCTAATCGATCGGAAAATCCCAGTACTCGTAGATTCAACAAATAATTCACACACCCTAACATCAAATTATTCAAATTATTTTCTTCGTTTTTCGAGTTGGAAAAAAATCTATATATCGCACAATGAGCCAATCCCGACAGAGAAACAAATACTGGAAAACAACTCCCGTATCAAGTCTTCCGATGCGATGTGATCGCGACGGGCAACGGTGATATTACTGTGTGTACGACGAAACAAGAAAACTTTTTTTTTTATAATTTTCCTTAATGAAAACCGACTATATAAACAGCCCGACGATCGAGGTGCGCATGTTCCTCAAATCGAATCCTTCACATCCATACAGGCAACTCTGCCGAAGGGATATATAATGTTGTACGACGTTCGGATACAAACCGTATGTGTGTTCTGTATGCTCTGAAGTTTATAAATATCTGATGAGAAATTTGAAAAGGTAATTTTGACCGAGAAATAGGAATCATTTTCAAAACACTACTGTGTGTTAAGGGGTGCTCTACACTTTGTAGGGCATATTCGGATACAGATATACTGTTAAACCATGTCTATCATATGGCATTTGTACACAGAGAATATTTGGTGAAAGGAATGATTAAAAATGTAAGTTCTCTACGCTTATGACTGTTTGCACATACACGCACTCAATAATCAACGAGGAATGAGGGTTCGAATGGAGGGGTTGCAAATAATTTCATTGAGTTCCTTGTTGCACAGCTGCGTTGTTTATGCATTTTCGTATATATATTTAGAAAGTGAACGGTAAGTGAATATCTACTCTACATTTGAATATCCTATGATTTCATTCACCACACACATTTTTGCGTGCATTGTAGCTCGACAATTACATACGGTGAACTACCGGTTTTGATTATGGGGTGTTCAATGCAAATCAGCAATTTTAATTACATTTTCAGGCATACAAGTCACGATTCCTGTGAGAATAGTCGGTAGCGTGATTCAAATTAAGTAATTAGTAGATTTTGAGCTCTCGTTTGACACTTTTTATTTTGTCGAATGAGACGTTTACAGTTCGAGCCGAAGGCGAGGTCAACGCACACAAAGCAAATTAAAAACTTCTAAATTTCCAAATTTACATAAATTTGTGGGAAACCGTCGGAACATGATTTTTAGAACAAATGCCAATGAGGTAATGACTCTTTTCCCTGTAGTAAGTAATAGTAGATTACGCTCGGATGCGTCGGTATAATCATTCAGTGAGTCGAGCTCGCAAGCTTTGAAAAATGTTATTTTGACAGGGGGTCATAAAGTGTGTCACGTTATGAGGGTCTCGCCGAAGTGTGAAAGTCCATACATTTTTTTTTCAGATCTCATTCGGGACAATCCAAAATTAGTTGCGTTGCTTATTTTTTCAAACTGTGAACCATGAAGTGTACTGTATCGGCTATATTTCGCAGCAACAACTCCAGCTATTATTTTCCTCACCTAAAAGAGAGTTCATATTTTCACGACGATTAGTCGCCGAAGTTTGGATTGTGTGGACGATTAAATGGGCCGTTAGTTGCGTTACGCATTTGTGACATTTTGAGATAATTTCAACAAATCTCAACCGAAGTCGGTAAACTTCCTTTTTCCCGAAAGGCATCGAAAAAATGTGTTGTTTGAGCAATATGTCAGGTTGGTAGCCCAAAATTTCGGGTAGATATAACCAAAACAGTCGTTTTTTTGGTGTCACAAAGCCCTAAGATAGCCCAAAGCAAACCATTCTTCCACGTGGAAGGCTTCCAGCCCACACAAAACATAGTTCTGACAATAAACCGCTAGAAATAAGTTGCTTGTAGGTCAATCAAGTTAGATGGCTTTGAACACAGAAAAAAACTACTGTTTTCGTCATATCTACCCGAAATTTTAGGCTACCGACCTCTCAGGTGGCTCAAACGAACCGTCTTTCCAATACCTTTCGAGAAAAGAAAGTACACCGAGTTAGGCTCAGATTGTGTGTTTTGAGAAGCTCGCTTTGGAAACTGTTATTTTGCCTCGCGAAGTTGCATAAATCGCATTCGACTCGGGTATTCAGACTCTGACCCTGGGAGACCATGTACATGTAATGACTCATTTTCCGAAAGTTTAGTGAGTAAAATCATTTCACTTTACTAGGGATGTAATGTGGCCATTCCCTCCCTAGGGAAAAGCCTTTACATCGCACGTAAAGTAAAATAGCACACTATATCAGGAAGGTAACTCGATATCTCGTATCGGATACTCTTACTCATCTGGATACGAGATACCTCGTTACCTCCCTGATATAGTAATCTACTATTAATTCACGCCGTAAGTGCGCCCAAAATTTGAATTTTTAGTGAACGAGAAGTGGTGTGTAACCCGCGTATCTGTATCGGCGCCACCTCCACACAGTGTATTGCCTTGCTGTAAACTACTATTACAATATTCTCATATCTTACTCATATTTCAAACGTATCATCATAAATTATCATCAACTAGTA